>JARYHS010008074.1:148632168-148730601 GCA_031002005.1 Vandiemenella viatica | reverse complement strand
GGCTCCATACAACACTCAGAATTATTTCGCCAATATCCCTTCTAACAGCATTATACACCACATACAGCGCCTGACACTCTTCCAATGACATCCAGCTCCAGCTCCTTTATTATGTCACTTACTGAATATTTTCCACAGATAAATCTAGCTGCCCTCCTTTGCACCTTGCATTTGATGTACAAAAATGTGGACTCCATACTACACCACACAAGTCCTTCGCTTCTCTGGTACATCACCCCTCTCTGTTAAATGATTTTTATGTAGTGAGAATCACAATTCGTATGCCAATACAAACGGTAGTAAACTGTAAAGAGCACATCGAAATGGGAGATTGCCTAAGCCCTGAAACAATGGTTAGAAGCACACGTTGATGGTGAGCATAATTCTATAGCCATATATTTTAGACTCAAATCCACATAGGAATGACACGCGCACACACTTGTACATGCATACAGCGAGGTCGACAGAACTAACAGCAAGCATCACGGAAACGATGAAGTGGGGCAGAATTGTCGTTACAACTGATTAACTGGACAGAACTATCGTTATAAAAATCATCAGACAGACGAGTTATTGGAGGGACAGCAAAATCATTCGTCCAGACAGACGTGTTTATAGAAGGTATCACCATATTTACACATACAGACACAGAGAGAGACGCACAAACACTCACATTTCCATGCCTTCAGCGAGCTAGACACAACAACCAGCCCCAATCATGGCGACGAAAAAGTGGGGTAGAACCCCCATGGCTCATAACTGACCAAAAAATCATCAGTAACATATGTTCCAGGCACCATACTCTTCACATCAACATCATCTCATTTATTTCACACTACAGACCTCACTACCATCCAGTATCATGTGTGCTAGGTACAAAACTGTTCACATCAGCACCAACACGTCTATCCCACACCTAAGCTTTTTCTGCCATTCAGTAACATGTGCCCCCATGTACCACGAGTAGCAGTAGACACTTGGTCATCAGACAGATATCATAACTCCCATATTCATACTAGGTCTCACCCACAAATCCATATGTCACCTCACACAAGCATAAGTGCAGGAACAGCACATCATACATCCAGACAAACGAGATAAAGGAAGGTATCACCACATTTACGCAAAAAAAACACAGAGATAGAGACGCATACACACGTACATTTCCATGCCTACAGCGATCTCGACTCAACAACTAGCCCAATCGTGGCAACGAAAAAGTGGTACAGAACACCCATGACTGGCCAAAAATCATAGAAAGACACACATACACACACATCACATGTCAATGCATTCACACAGTTCCATTCATCACCACACATAACTGGAGGCTAGATCCAAACTGAAGAGTTACAGGATGTGTGAAGTTTGAAATCACAGCCACATCTCTCCCACACCGCAACCCTTTCTGTCATTTAGTAACAGTGACCCAGGTACCATGAGTTACAATAGACACTTGTCTATCAGACGATATCATAACCTCCATATTCATACTAGGTCTCACCCACAAACCCATACGTCTCCACACAAGCACAAACATAGGAACAGCAATTCATACGTCCAGATAAATGAGTTTAAGGAAGGTATCACCATACTTACGCGCACACAGACACATATATCCATGCCTACAGCGAGCTCAACACAACAACCAGCCCAATCATGGAAAGAAAAAGTGGGACAGAACCCCCATGGCTCAAGACTGACAAAAAAATCATCATTAACATGTGTTCCAAGTAACAAACTCCTCACATCAAAATCATATCATTTAACTCACACTACAGACCTCTCTGCCATTCAGTATCGTTGGTAATATGTACAAAGCTGTTCACATGATCAGCACCACCTCTATCCCACGCCACAAGCCTTTTCTGCTGTTCAGTAATATTTGCCCCACGTACCACGAGTATCAGTAGCACATGGTCATCAGACAAATATCATAACTCCCATACTCATACTAGGTCTCACACACAAACATAACTGACCAAAAAACCATCAGACAGACGTTAGAGTGTGTGCAATGGATGACATGTTTTTGCCATACACCTCAGTACTTATCACATTATCAATTAATTACATCAACACATAGGTAGCCAGTCATTGTGAAATCTCAAAGTCGAATATAATCCTATCGTGATAGACACACAGCCACATAGAAAGACACACACTCACATGTCCATGCATACACACAGATGACTGAACACCCTAGGTCGAGACTGAATAGTTACAGGATGTGCGAAATGTTTCATTTCTTTGCCACAAACCTCGGTGCTCATCATACCCAAATGATTACATCTACATAGGTGGCCACTGATGGAAACTCCTACCACACTAATTACACACATAACCACACAGGAACACGTCACACACATATGTCCATGCATATACCACAATTTCATAAGTACAAGTAACTGCAGGAAAGGGACCCGACACACGACGTCCACACTAAGGTGTTACATGATAGGCAGACGTAGCATGTCTTTACAATACACTCAGTGCTCACCACACATACTTGATTTTTAATGTGCCATCAGTATAGCTGGTGGCTGGAACTAAGCTCTTGGCAATGTTTTGGCCAAAAGTCTTTTGTTAATAGCAGCTCATCAAAGACAAATTTTGGGTGATTATGAGAATTACTTTAAGTGTTCCTTTCATCTTAGGTCCCTGCTTAGTTCTTTATGATAATTATTATTTGATATGATATGAACTAATGCCTTCTATTGCAGTACTTAACAATCTGTCTCGAAAGCTATTGCGCAGCACTGAGTGTGGCTTTGTGCAGTGCTTCAAGTCCAGCCGTAAAACATTTAAACAATACTCAGTTATGTGCTAAGTGGTCAAGGAAGTTGCTCCACAATCACAACTAGGTGAGTATCGGATTCGCCTTTTGTGCATAAGGTAAGCATCTCTCGTGGGTGGTTCTAAGGAGATCTAAGGCCGGTCTACACGTAACGTCTTGACTGACGTTTTACTTGATCAGGCAAAACGTATCAGATAAAACATTGTGTGCGGACAGCAAACCGGATGTTTTACCTGAACTGAATGAAGACGGACGACTTCCAGAAAACGGATCGGCGTGAGCTTTGTTTTCCGTCTTGACTGACGACTTCCAGCATTGTTGTCGGTCTTGACTGATGTTTTTCCTCCTTGTGCGGAGCTAAAAGAACTATTATTTTGTTTTTCTTTTCGAAAACATTTTACGCGGTGGTAGAATCTAGGGCAGTGATTTCTTTACGGAATTAATTGCGTTATATCATAGGTATCCCTGGATACGGCAAGTTAAAGTCAAATGGCTACAGCGATCGGGACAAAAAAAAATTAAGCATATGCTTCGGTTGATAAATATAAGCAAGTGTATCTTGGAGATACAAAGGAAGCGGATTTGAAAGAAATAATAAATTCTTTTCGTTCAGTGTTTCTTAAAAGTTTGCTAAAAGTTAAGCAATCGGCTTCTCTGTGGAATTTCGACCTTCTTTTATTCTTAAACTATGAAGATACACCAAGAGAAACAATTATCAATACAGAGAATGATTCAGAAGTTGAAGTAAGTTGTTAACCACTGCAAATTAACAGAAACTGTACATATAAAAATAAAATAGGTTTATTTAATAGCTAGACATTAGTAGTGCTAAATATAAATGAAAGAAATTATTACTGTCTTCAAAATTATTTTATTTTATCCAATTCTCCTAAAAGAGTTACGGTGTTGTCCCTGCCAATGTCATGATCCTTGTTATTAAAGTACATCTTGAATGTATCCCCTACAAGTTTCGCATCTTCCAGGACAAGTCCACTTCTTCTTAGTTGAATGTTGTGTATATTTCCTAGTTTCAATATTTCGTATATAACTCGACAAGATTCTCGTATAAGGCGTCTAAGAGATTGTTATGACATTACAGCTGTGAACTCAAAGTGTTGAGATTGGTTTTGACATTATAGTTGTGAACTCTAGATTTTCGTAGTTTCTACTTGTTACTAGAAATCTTAGAATAGCAGTCAGTCCCTCAAGGGGTGAGATTCTCCCTGTCACAGCAGAGTCTTATTTTTTAGATTATTTCAAATAAGGATTAGGGATTGTTATCCAGCAAAGCGGGATCACGCAATCCCGCATCATTAGACAGTCTGGCGGATCCCGCACAAAATTAAGCGGATCCGCAATCCGCAAAATCCGGCGGAAACCCGTGTCAGTCTGCATGACTCGCTGCCCCACTCGGTCTCTATCGGATATTTTCCAGTTGGCATTTGACTCGTGTGAACAAGCGTTTGTTTTTGTCAACCTTCGTCATTCGTAAGTAAATAAATACACTTTTACGTATTCATCAAAACTTGCTTTTGTTTTGAGTACACATTTCTGTAATTTGAGTTATGGTGCGTATTTAGTACGATTTTCTAACTATATAATTATTTTTTAAGTGTCGCACACGTTATCTGAACTACACGGTTACAGCTTTTTATTCACGGTTTCATTATTCCCATTTTCTGTGTTTGCAGATAAAGTAATTGTGACAATTTCCTTATTTGTGGCTGAAAATTTGATTATTCATTGATATGAAACTAATGTTATCGTAATTTTAACGATCGCGTACCTATTTATTTAACAGCTATCGAAAGGAAATTGTATATCCTTTGACTTATTGTTGTTTTTGGCCGCTGCCTCAATGCGTTTCTTTGGACGAAAGCTACCTGCTTACATGTGCCGCTCAGGCTTTCGATTAATCCCTGTTCTCCTTGTTATTATTTCGACTAAAGGTAAAAAAGTTATAATAAAATTTTCCCGGCTGTATCGGACGAATTGTGTTGTAGGAGCACCATACTTCGACGGCTGCCTCCGCCCTCTTCCTCATGTGTGTAATTTCGTGTGTTTGGAATGAAATCCGGTGATACAACCTATGAGGGCTTCACTGCAATCATTCGCCGAGAAAGCCTCCTTTCTTATTAAAAAATAATAATTTCCACTCTAAAAAGGTCGTTACGCCACATAAGTAAATCTGAAATACTTGACAGTTTACGTGTTGGTGAGTAGTTTCTTTTAATAACATTGAATCAACTGTAATATCAATCAAGGAATCAGGAGATATAATAATGAATCACGCAAAAAAGGGCAAGTCTCGTGCTTGTGCAGTGACAAAAAGTTATGAGATCTTGTTCTGAGCCAAGTCTACAATTTACAGAGTATATTCACTTCATTTTGTGAAATGGAATGCTTTTCTCGGTGTTATGGAACGTTTATTTAGATTTAAAAAAAAAAAAAACTCTGGCAACTTGGCCATTAAGCAAACCATATTTTTAAACTTATGTGATGTATTGTAAGGCACATAATATGACCTAAGACTCAATATTTTCCATTTTTATTATTTATTTAAAAATTGGTTTATATTAAAAAACAAAAATGTAAAACCTCGAAATACACTTAAGACACGCTAAAAAGTTTTAATGTCATTTTACCAATCAAAATATTGTTAACTGTTGATTTTTATCATTTAACATTAAAATTTATTTATTAATTTAATTATTATTTAATTTATTAACGTTTTAAGTAACTATGTTTTAAATATATGGGTTAAAAAACTGTTTGTACCAATGCCGCACGGATCCCGCGGCATCCCGCGGGATTGGCGCAAATCCTGTGCGGATCCCGCGGGATTGAAAACACTGCGGGATTGCAATCCTTAGACATAGCACGAAAGAAGAAACGCTACAACTTACGACGCCATCAAACTCTTCGGATGAATGGAAAAGTACAACTTTTTCTTAATCACTAACAACTGAAAAATCTAAACAGTATGTTTGCTGACTTACGTGAAACTACATTCTTCCGATTTCGAGAAGTTTCGAACCAGGTCTTGGATCTTTTTCGTGCCTGTAAGTTTCTTGCCAAATCTGCTTGAAGATGATTCAAGGCTTGCATTGATACATCGGAATCGAAAAGTCAAAAGTCCAGTACAACATAACATACTAACCCATGGAGTTTTATCTCATTTTAAGAATAGTGACGGTTGTATTCTTTTATAGCAAATGTGTTCAGTTATATTTCTTTTGCCAGACCTGTTGGCTGCGGCACCGCGATGGTGTCTGCCACTGAAACCGGCCTAGCTGGTTCGAGTCATGGTGATGCATGAAATTTTTAGCACTTTCAGACTTGGCCGACAAGGTAGACGAGCACCAGATTGTGTCTTGAGCTAAATCTCAGACCTGTCCGCAGTTAGTATAGAGAAATGTCATACGATACCGTTGATACTGAGTCGTCCGTCGGAAGGGGTCGTTAAGCCTGGCGAACCACCTGTTGTATTTCGGAAGAGTAGGCCTGAATGGGTCAGCACTGGATTTCAGCCTCTCCCTTCTTTTATCTCGCACTCATAACACTAACAACACTTTACGGTGAACACACACATCATCAAAGTAATACACACTTATAACAACACTTATGAACTATATCACATTGGGTAAGGCAATGGAAAACCACCCCAGTCCATCTCCCTCTAGAGTCTAGAGGGGTAAACATCCCCCTTGGTGATAGCTTACGCTCATATCTGAGTGTGGCACTTATAGAAAATAATAATATGTCTGTTGATGTAAATAGTTTATTGCTCTATTTTGTAATTTGGTAAATTTGTTTTCTTTGGAACAAACAATGAAATAGGCATTTTAGTACAATTATAATGAACTCAAATACAAAGTAACAACATTAAAATTGTACAGTACTAAAACGAGGAACGCGTTCTATCTTTAAAAAATGTATGTATACATATATGGCAAAAATATATCGGAGGACATTATAAAGACCGTAATTTAACTGCCAACGTTAACTGTGCAAAACGACAATGATTTTTACAAGACGGAAGGTTCGTTAGTATTATTTTCAGTTCTGCTATACTAGTTCTCGCAAACATAACAGAAGGTGACACTAGTGTGGGAAAATTGATTGAGCTGCTGTAACTATGTACTTCTGATATGCAGAACAAAGTTTCGAAATAGAGGTGGCAGGGAAATTAAATTAGCTATTTAAAATATAGTTGTATGGATTTTACTGGAGTCATAAAAAAAACCTTGAAAAATCTTTTGGTCGTTGTCTACTCTGACACCAATAATTTAGAAAGTCTAGGGATGAGAGGACTAAATTCAATTTGCCAAAATACTGATATAGCACAAAAACTCTGTTGTTGAGTCATTAGTCACTGAAATCTCACCTACTCTATGGTACATTCAATACTACTGTTCCTCTAGAGTTTTACGGTCAATTAAGGACGATACTGTTGTAACGGAAGCAACTGTAATATTTGTCTGAAAAATTATTTTCAGTACATATTTACTCGTATAACCAGAATCATCAAACTCTCTGTTGAATATTGCAGATGATATTTTGTGAATAATTATCTGATGTAGTATCAATATCACATGTGTATTTATGTTGCGAAAACTATAAATTCCAGACAGTAGACTGTATCAGTGTATTTTCCGATCAGTAGTTACGGAAATAAATGGGAGTGAGGAGTAATATTTTTAATGGATTTCAAAAATATGAAAAATAAAACATTTTGAGAATAGACAAGGACCCAACTTTCACTTGATACCAACGATAATTATTTAAATGAATTATTTTCTTTATCACCCACTGAACCCCTACAATTATTTTCTTTCTAATGATTTTTCGAAATTTTAAGTAACAATCTTGTTAAGATCTAAAGTAGTGCACAGTTACAACCTTCGACGTCACAGGATTCAGAAGCTACTATTTTGTAACTGACAAATGAGCGAATCCATAACGATTCCATTTTTCACTCAGAAAGTACGGAACACTAAAAATAATAGGAATTAAAAAGTGGAAACAATTTTTTAAGGGATAAACATGTAGACAACACCGTTGATTGGAAAACGGAATTGCGTTGATCATAACGTAACTCAGTTCTTGATTCAGTCATCCGTTCGTGATTTTAATGTTAGATATTTCATCAGATGTTTTACTTAATTTTCTGGTTCACCAATACTTGGCAGTACAAGTAAGTAATATCATGAAACAGTTTTATTCAACCTGAATTTTGTGAAAACTATAAGAGTCGAAGTATATACCTTACATTTGAATAAAATTGAAATATAAATACACTGGCGGAAATTAAAACTGCAACCCCCCCGACAGGAATGGTGGAATTTTAGGAAACTAGGTACGAGGGTGGTCCCAGAAGTACCCGACCTAGCAATGAAAAAACAAAAATTTTGGAAAAAACTGTATTTATTTTTCAACATAGTCTCCTTTTAGCTCTATACATTTATTCCAGCGATTTTCAATAGATTCGATACCACTTTTATAAAAAGAACTGTCTTGCTCCTCGAAATAGCCATTAACTGCCGACATCACTTCTTCGTTGGTCTAAAATCTTTGACCACTGAGCCATTTTTTTTTACGTTCGGGAACAGGAAGTAATCCGAGGGAGCTAAATCTGGCAAATAGGGTGCATGAGGTAGCAATTCGAACTTTAATTTATTAATTTTGGCCATTGCAATAACGGACCTGTGAGCTGGAGCATTGTCGTGATGAAACAACACTTTCTTCTTAGCCAAATGTGGTCGTTTTATCTTGATTTCTTCGCTCAAACGTTGCAATAACTTCGAATAATAATCGCCGTTGATTGTTTTTCCTTTTTCAAGATAGTCAATGAAAATTATCCCATGTGCATCCCAAAAAACAGACGCCATGACCTTGCCTGTGGATGGAACGGTCTTGGCCTTCTTTGGAGCAGGTTCTCCCTTTTCAGTCCATTGTTTTGATTCTTCTTTTGTCTCTGGGGTGAAGTGATGGACCCATGTTTCATCCATGGTTATGAAACGGCGCAAAAATTCAGCTTTGTTGCGGCGAAACATCGCTAAACACTCAATTGAAACATCTTCACGACACTGTTTTTGCTCGAGTGTGAGCAAACGCGGCACCCATCTTGCACATAACTTTCTCATGTCCAAATTTTCAGTTAATATGCGATGTACCACACTTTTTGAAATGCGTACTATGTCTGCTAGCTCGCGCACTTTCAATTGACGATCATCCAGTACCGTTTGGTGGATTTTCTTCACCATTTCTGGAGTCGTCACCTCATTTGGTCGACCACTGCGATGTTCGTCTTGGCAGCTCGTACGGCCTCGTTTAAACTCTGCCACCCAATATTTTACTGATGTAAAAGAAGGAGAAGACTCACCCAGAGTAGAATCTAGCTCAGTTTATATATCGGTTGGGCTGAGGCCTTTCATATGAAAGTATTGTATCACATAACGATGACCAATTTTCTCCGTTTTCACAAATTTACTCACAACGTTCAAGATTAATTGTTGCCAAACAAATACGAAACAAGGTAGCGTCTTCACACTTGAAACATGTGCTTCATAGACTATGTGCTTTGAAATAAAGGGATATTTTTTAAGCAACAACTGCCATCTCTCGGTCAGGCCGGGTACTTCTGGGACCACCCTCGTAGATATATCCAAGGTCATACCCAGAAGAAATGATTTTTTTTTTGCTGTCATCAGTCTTTAGACTGGTTTGATGCAATCCTCCATCCCTTCATATCCTGTGCTAACCTCTTCATTTCTACATACCCCTTACAACCCACGTCCTCAATTATCTGCTTCATATATTCTAATCTCTGTCTACCTCTACAGTTCTTACCTTCAACTGTTCCCTCCACTAACAACCTAACCAATCCAGCATGTCTCAAAATATGACCTACCAGCCTGTCTCTGCTTCCTGTAAGCTTCTTCCATAAACTTCTTTCCTCACCCATCATTTCCAAAACTCGTTCATTTCTTACTTTGTCTGTCCACCTAATTTTCAGCATTCTTCTGTAGCACCACATTTCAAATGCTTCAAGTTTCTTTCTTTCCGGTATTCCTAAAGTCCATGTTTCGCTACCGTAAAGTGCTGTGCTCCACACATAGAGTTTTAAGAAGTTCTTTCTAATTCCGAGATCAATATTTGAAACTAAAAGGTTTCTCTTTTTCATGAAGGCTCTTTTTGCTAGTGCAATTCTGCTTTTAACATCATTCCTGCTTCGGCCATCAGTTGTAATTTTGCTTCCCAAGTAACAGAACTCACTCACTTCTCCTATTGCATCAGATCCTATTTTTATATTTAATCTGCTAGTATTGGTGTCATTTCTGCTACATTTCATCACTTTTGTTTTACTTTGATTTATATTCAGTCCAAAATCTTCCTTCAGTATTTTGTTCATGCCATTCAATAACTTCTCAATATCCTCAGCCCTCTCTGCTAATAAGACAATGTCGTCAGCAAATCGTAGCATACTGATTTTTTCTCCCTGAAAACTTATGCCACATGGAAATTTTTCATTGACTTTCTTCATTGCTTCTTCTACATACAAGTTGAATATTAACGGGGATAGACTACAACCTTGTCTCACACCCTTTTTAACTGATGCATGTCTCTCGTGATTCTCTACTTTTATTACAGCCACTTGATTCTTATATAGTTTATAGAGTATTCTTCTATCTCGATACTTTAGACCTGACTTCTTTAAAATTTTGAACATCTTGTCCCACCTAACATTATCAAAAGCTTTTTCTAAATCAACAAATGCCATAAAAGTATCTTTGTTTTTCTTGATCCGCCCTTCAAGTATTAATCTTAAAGACAGAATTGCTTCCCTTGTACCGCGATTTTTCCTAAACCCAAACTGATCTTCACCTACTATCTCTTCTACTGCCCTTTCCATCCTTCTGTAAATTATTCTGGTCAGTAATTTTGAAGCATGTGATGTTAGACTAATGGTGCGATAATTCTCACATTTGTCGGCTTGTGCTTTCTTTGGAAGTGTGAAGATGATATTTTTATTAAAATCAGTTGGAATTTCTCCTGTTTCATAACTTTTTGATATCAGCTTGAATAATCTTTCGATTCCTTCCTCTCCTAGAGATTTAAGAAGTTCTGCAGGGATCTCATCAATTCCAACTGCCTTATTTGCTTTCAAGTCCTTCAGAGCTTTATTAAATTCTGTCCTTAAAACAGGATCTCCTAAGTCATCAATGTCGACCTCGCCTTCCTTTTCCAATACACTATTGCTCAAGTCGTCCCCAACATACAGTTTCTCAATGTATTCCTTCCATCGGTTAGCTCTATCTTCTGAGTTTAATAGAGGTTTCCCATCGGCAGTTTTAATGTTCATACCTCTTTTCTTCATTTCTCCAAAATTCTGTTTGATCCTTCTATATGCAACATCTACTTTTCCTATGACCATTTCCTTTTCTACTTCTTCACACTTTTCTTGTAGCCATTTTTCTTTTGCTATTTTGCATTTCCTATTTATTAGATTTCTTAATTGTCTGTACTGCTCTCTTCCTGCTTCATCCTGAGCATTTTTGTACCTTCTTCTCTGATCCATCAGCTGCAAAATTTCTTCTGTGATCCAAGGTTTTCGGGCAGCTTGTTCCCTAAAGCCTAAGGTTTCTTTGCCAGCTTTCATTATTTCGGTCTTTAGTGCATTCCATTCGTCCTCGGTTGAGCTCCTTTCACAGTTAATTCTTAGACCTAAGTCTACCATTTCTGCAAACTTTTCTCTTGTGCTAGATTGTTTCAGTTTATTCACTTCCAGTCTGTTCTGCTTATACTGCTTTCTTATTCGCTTGAATTTCAGCCTGCACTTCATTACTATCAAATTATGGTCCGAGTCTATGTCTGCTCCTGGGTACGCTTTACAGTCAAGAACTTGATTCCTGAATCTCTGTTTGACCATGATATAATCTAGCTGATATCTGCCTGTATCCCCAGGACGTTTCCAGGTGTATATTCTTCTTGCATGGTTCTTAAACAGTGTGTTCGCCACTACTAACTTATATCTTTCACAAAATTCTAGCAACCTGCTTCCTCGCTCATTTCTTTCTCCTAGACCAAAACTTCCTACAGTATTGCCCTCTTTTCCTTCTCCCACTATTGCATTCCAATCACCCATGATTATTAGATTTTCCTCCCCTTTCACATATTGGATTAATTCTTCAATTTCAGCATAATTTTTTCTATTTCTTCGTCATCTTCCTGTGACGTTGGCATATATACTTGTACTAATGTGGTTGGGACGGGCTTAGTTTCTAACCTCATCAAAATAATCCTGTCACTAAATTGTTCATAATAACTCACTCGTTTCCCTACTTTCTTGTTCATTACAAATCCTACACCAGTAACTCTATTGACAGCTTGTGTGCTAATTATCCTGTGTTCCCCAGACCAGAAATCCTGTGCATCCTTCCATTTAATCTCACTAATCCCAACCACATCTAACTTAAGTTGTTCCATCTCCCTTTTTAAGTTTTCTAACCTACCTGCCCTATTCAGACTTCTAACATTCCACGCTCCGACTCGTAGACTGTTTCTATCCATTCTGATGACTCCTCCCTGAGCAGTCCCCACCCGGAGATCCGATTGGGGGACTATTTTACCTCCGGAATATTTTACCCAGGAAGAAGCCATCATGATATATGTAATTTGAGAGGATTACATGTCCTCGGGATACCCTTTGGGTCTTTAATGCAGTGGTTTCCCGTTGCCTTCTGCATCCCCATGCCGTTGATCATTTCTGATTCATCCGCCTTTAGGGGCCGTTTCCAACCCCAAGGGCAAGAGGGTGCCCTGAACAGCTCCCCGCTCTTCCGCCCTCCTTTCGGAGGCCGTTGGCAAGCAGTGGGTGACTCCTTATACCGGGAATCTTTCAGTCGCCAGAGCCTCGTCCGTGCAAACAGGGTGCACCACGTGAAGGAGAGGTTGACATTTGGTTGGAAAAGACTAGTATAGTCTCTCCCAAACCCTTACACCCCGAAGAAATGATAACAAATCGAAATGGATCAGGCTAAGTTTATAACCTTCAGATAAAGTTATCAGTGAGAAGTGCACCCATTCTGAACACCTATATATTCATGGATCCTTGTCGGCATTGAAATCAATAAGTGTTCGGTTATATTCTTGGGGTATGTCTCCTTACGCCTGCATGTGTTCTGAAGTCAAATGTTGCAGAGTTTGTTCTGGGTGACCATGTGATCTATTGTGTCTACTCATGGCATCCCAGAAATACTCTATTGGGGACAAATACGGCGACCGTGCAGTTCAAATTGTGATTGTACCCCTTGGAAAGCTTGTGTTGTAATGGCCACCGTATAAGGACGGGCATTATATTGTTGAAAGATGCGATTTGGATGGTGGTCATAGAGTATAACAATAGGGCGCATAGTAGTGCGCTGTCATTGCGCCTTCAACGGCAACTGAATCAGTCTTACTGTCGAAAACTGATTGCCACCAAACCATGACACCAGCGGCTGCAGCCGTGTGACGTTCTGAAATCACAGCAGGGTAAGCCGTTTCTCCACTACGCCTGCGTGCAGGTTGTTGATTATCACTTTGCCACAAACAGAATCGAGACTCGTCCCTAAACACAAATGTGCGCCATTTACGTGTCATTTACGTTTTTCATTACACCAGGTTAGACGATGCTGAAAATGAAATCAAGGTAATGGAACACGTTGCATATGGATTAAAGAGTGTAACCCAGCTTCAAGCAATTGGTTTACAATCGTCCAGGGGGTGATTTTCTCTGTAGCCACTGCTTGGATCTGGCCTGCAATGACGCGAATGCCAATAACAGTCAGCTACATAATTTGGCGGTCTCCACGTGATGTTGTCCTTCTGTATGGACTTGTGCCTGCTCTAGGAGTATTAGAACCTTCTTTCATCCACTCTGTAACAAGTCTTTATACTTATTTTTCTCTACGGCCAATCCATCGGCAGATTTCACGATATGATGCACTCACTTCAAACATGTCAATCTTTCGATCACTTAAAAAAAAAAAAAACCGCATGGATTTGATTTGAGTAGTATAAGTGGTCGGAGTAGAATGTTGGGGTGGGGGATCTGTTGTTTTGTAGGTTAAAGCGTCCAGTTTCAGTAGCAATGGCACAGTGGTCCGTGCAGCATCGCATTTTCGGTGTTGAATATTTTTTCAAAAGTAATGAATCTGTTATTACAGTTCAACGTCTTTTCCGAACACAGTTCAATGTTCCGCGAAATGGTGTGGTTCCTGATCGCAACACAATGATTCGTTGGGTTAACTCTTTTCGGAAAACTGAAAGTGTCATGAAGCAGAAGTCGTCTGGTCGTCCTCGTACGGTGCGATCCCCAGAAAATGTCAACAGAGTAAGAGCGTCTGTTCTTCAAAGTCCTCGCCGCTCCACTAGGCGGCGCGATCCAACTCTGGGTTTGTCTCGTCGCTCGCTGCAGCGAATCGTGAAGGATGAGTTACAATTTCATCCTTACAAAATTATGATCGTGCAGAAGATTCAAGAACGTGATCATGAGCAACGGAGACTGTTTTGTGAGAGAATGCTTGATGTTCTTGCTAATGATGATGTTTTGTTTATGATGAGCGATGAAGCTCACTTCCATTTAGACGGTTATGTAAACAAACAAAAATGTCGGTATTGGGCAGCAGACAACCCACAAGAACTGCATCAAACACCACTGCACAGTTCAAAAGTGACCGTTTGTTGGGGAGTTTCAAAAGTGGGAATCGTTGGGAGTTATTTTTTTTAAAAAGGGTGGTGTTAGTGTAACAATGAATTCTGAACGTTATGTTGCAATGCTACGCAATTTTTTGCGGCGTCAACGTGATACTTTAGGGATCAACATGGCAGAGATGTCGTTCCAACAAGATGGAGCCCCCACCCACACGGCGATTGATTCCATGGTAGTTGTCCGAGAAATGTTTCCACATCATGTAATCTCACGTTTCGGTGATGTCCATTGGCCTGCACGCTTTCCAGATTTGTCGCTTTGTGAATTCTTTTATGCGGTTACTTAAAAAGTAAAGTTTACTTCGACTAACCTCTTACACTCAATGTTCTGCAAGTTGCAATAGGTGAAGAAATCGCTGCTGTTACACATGACACTTTGATGAAAGCAATGGATTACTTCGAAGAATTTTAATGTGTATACACGAAGAAGGCCGTCATCTGTCTGAAATCATCTTTAAGTGTTAAGTGCAATTCATAAACTGGATAAATTACATATTGTATTGATGTGAGTACATTTTCTGTGTGACCAAAATAAAGCCAAGTATAACAGTGTGAAATTCATGCGTTCATTCTGAGACACCCTTTAGTGCTAGACATTTGGTTGTAGAGGGTCGTCACTTTTCACCTTGGCATACTTGGTCAACAAAAAAGTGTCATGTTACATCATACTGTTCACTATTTATACGCTAAAATACATAGCAATTTTGCATAATAAGTAGCCCCGTAATTCCCATACTATTACTCCATTTTTAATCATTTAATACTCTTCATGTGGGGATATTTGGGGCCAAATTTCATTCATTTATCACAACTCCGTCTCGGTGTTGCTCAAGCAAAAAGATCATAGTTTTTGTCACTGTTTTACTTAAGCTTAATTTCACACAATTGGTCAAAGCGGATGCAGTCGCGGGCAAACACTAGTATCTATTGAGTCCTTACATTTAATACATTTCCGTTAGTAATTATGCTTTAAAAAGCCTCAAAGGCTGTGAAAAATAACCGGTCGAATGAACTGTCCTGGCAAGTCATTTCTTCGTAGTTGCCTTAGTAACTAAAATTGTTATATAATGACGCTCAAAGTAATTCCTCGTATATTACACTGCATCCAAAAATTTCAGTGGTCATCCTGATCCAGGATTAATTTAAAGCTAATCACAAACTGAAATAATCACCTCAGTAATAAGGCGTCAGTAATAAGGAAAATAAATCTTTACAACTTACGTTATGCCACGTACTATTAGTTTTAATCTTGCTCTATGCCGCTTAGATCAAGATAAATGTGGAATTACTTTCATCCGTATGAACTAACATGGCGCTCATCGAAACAATACAAATTATTACTATTATTATTATTTTTTAAAGAAACTGACATTACGCATGCCCTCTGTTGTAACATCAAATGTCACTTATTATTCTCAATCAGCCTAAGTTTCAGTCTAGTCAAAACATCTGCTAACTTTCCACTCGAAAATTAAATTTTTTATCTTGCATATCTATGAACAAAAAATTTAACGAAAGCATCTACATCCAAAATATAACTAATAATTAATTCGTTAATTTAAACGTATTTCAGTGTTTGTAAATTCATTTCTTCCCGGATGCTTAACTATATAGAACTCATATTAAATAACGCGCATAACCTCGAGTAACATCTTCTGAAAGAACATGGCTTATATGTTTAAATTAGAATCCTCACCATTTTTTTTCCCCTCAAAGAACCAATTATATATTTCAGGAATAAAATATAACAGTCACTCACTTTCAGAAGTTTCTGGTCTGTGAATTTACCGAGACATAAAGCTTCTCACCTTGGTTCTTGTTCACATGAGTTTACTTGTGCTTACCTGGAGAGCATCAAGTAATTAATAACATATAAGGAAGGCTCTTTCCTTTCGATCGTCGATCGTGGCCACTTCAAACCTTCTAAAATGTATAAAAGGTTAGAAGGAAATCTGAATACTACTAAATTATAACATATAGTTAGAGATTAAATAATTTTTGAATTCTTTAATGCACAGCTTTCCTTAAATTTTGTTAGGCCCACCGACCAGTATATTATTTAAATTTCTATCAGAAGATTCCTTACACAACAGAATTTTCACCAGGTAAATAATTTCTGCTTCTCAAAAAAAAAAAAAAAAAAAAAAAAAAAAAAAAAAAAAAAAAAACAGAAGACAGTTCTGCTACGACCGCAAATAATTCCCTGAATTTTTAAATAATTTTTGCTAACAATCCCTAACCATTTGTTTGAATATTACACAAATTGCGCTACATTGGAAATTTACGATTTAAAATTACTAAAGTTCCTATCAATTCCTTGGACACTCGTTGCACAATTATAACTTATAAAATCAATATTTGATGGCTCATTCACAACTTCTAAACTGGAACAGAATTTAAACCAGTGGAATAGTCGTGGCAAGTTTTAACAATTGTGCAACCGCTAAGTGTCGACTAATAATTAATTTCACTGGTATTATTATTGCTTCCCTAATCTGACACACTTGTGTAAACTTGGCTCTTGCTAGTTTCGACGAAAACACATAATTTGAGTGATTACACTAAAATCCTCACTTTCGATGAATAACTACAATAAAACACCAGACAACTTACTCCCGGAACAAGACAAAAGACCAACTCAGACGGTTACCGCAAATAACTGGACCGAAGGTCCGACTGCGATGAAGACTGGTGATCAAAAAGCGACGCTTCACAGCACACCATAGCTATGTTGTTGCTGCCAGTTCCAGGAGTTATCCTACTACTGGTGTCGGTGGTTTTGTTTTTGAATTGGTTTTTTTGTTAAGTCTTATCCTATGGGTTGGTTAATCTGGTTGGGCAAAACCGATCAGCCTTTCATAGCCAGGAAACTAATGTTGATTAATCTGGTTATTATAAGAGACTATGTTTACTTAAGACTACTAACTAATGGAGGAATAAGCTTATTGCTCCTCTTTTTATACTGACGCTTATTTTTGATGCAACCCTTACCCAGACGCGAGAACTGTAGCAATGCTTGCTGCTACGAGTGGATCCTAATATTACACGACGCTCGCAATTCATAATTTTTACAATAAAACTCAGACTAATGTCTTAAAATACTCTCTGTAAAGCCCTAGAACCGTCACAATCTGAGACTGTAGCCCGCCAACATAGGTCGGGAGCGTGACGTCAGTGTTGCAGACATAAATATAGCATAGTATTTGTATAGATAGCAATGATTGTAAAACTCTCTTAGGCCACGCGTGTCCATTGGGTAGTATTTTAGAATGGACACTTAGAAGTTAGTAAGAAATTCAGAAGTAGAAACAGCCAGATAATCACAGTGATCTCCTTGCTATATCACATCAAATGTGTTTCTTAGATATACTGCGATGTAATTGTTGGTCCTGCATTCTACATAAATAAATAAAATTAGAAATTTGCGATGGAGATGGTAGCCTAATAAACTATTTCAAATGCTAGTGAACGCTGGTTTTTATGTTTGATTATGATTAACTTAGTAAAAGCTATAACTTGTTAACGAAAATTCATGTTAATAATCTACAAATTGTGAGTTAATAATCTATGTACAGCAATCAAATAATGGCAATTACAGATCTTTTTAAGTTTTGACATCAACTTCCTTGATTTTTTTTTTATTTTTATTTGTTTGTTGATTTTGTTCCACAAAATTATTTCTCATAAGTTGTTGTATTAACGCTAGGGATTTATGTGTATGGTATGCTATTATATTTGTTGTATCATAAAAGCATTTTAGACAGCTACCCATAGCGACGAGACTCTTATTTTTCATTGTTTGACCACAATACGTATTCCAGCGTTATCTTTCATCGTTTTAGTTGCCGGACATAACGTAGTATGTTGTGACCCAGTGTCTGTGTGTGACATGTTGTCATGTCAGTTGTTTATCGGTGTTTTCGCTTGATGGACACAAATGTCACTAGAAGTGGAGCTGACCTCATAATCGATCTCCGAAAAGCGACTAAGCCGCATAGTGGTATCGAGAATTCAGTTAAAGTGATGTCTCACACATATCTTCGCTGAATCACTCCAGAATAATGAGGAGGTCGCAGGCTGACAGGACAAGGCCGCGCCCTACCAGCCACAGGGGTTTTCCATGGTTTCCCCAATTCACTCCAGGCGATTGCCGGGATGCTTCCTTCAAAATGCCATGGCCGAATTACTTCCCAATCCCATCCCGTCTCTAATGACCTCGACGTCGACGGGGCGTAAAGCCATGAGAAAAAAAAAACAACCACAGATAAATCTAAACACTCCATAGATAAAAGATTTACACTTAAACGATCTTCAACTTGAACTGAATTTCGGCAACATCGAAAGGTTCTTTCGAAGGTTATAGTAGGTGATTGTGCTGTTGAACGTTGTAGGTATCAGACACACAAAAATACAGAAATTCCTCCCAATCTTCTAGCGCAAGTTTCTCCGCAATGAAGGTAAACGTGTTCCGCAGGCAGATTGTTAAGAATTTAGATATTGTATTCGCACTGTATAAGACTATAAAGGATTCTAAGCCCAGCTTTCTTAAGAACCACCAATATTTCAGTGACCAGGCAAAAATCTGATATTTCCAGGATATGATAATAGGAGAGCATTGTTCATACAATAGCCTATTCATTTCCGGTTGGCATCAAACTGAGTGCCGTTCTTTTAAGGATTAAATTAATGACCGTTTTCGGAGGGTCTATTGGGTGTGAAGGAGCGCAGTACGTGGTAGTGTATGGACCATAAGAGCGGCGAAGTGAACAAAGTAAAAGTAGTGAGGTCTTGTTTCTTTTGTTTTATTTTGGCGTCCAAGTCGGTGGTAAGTGTAGCATCCAGCGTACAATAACATTTTTATTAATTTTGTTACTAAATACTAATAGTCTGATCAATATGTAATTAAGTATCAATAGTTCATCTCCTGTAACATAACTGTATTTCCGTAGGAATTCAAAAAATGCTTTTAGATTTATTATACTACAATGGTACAATGAAGAATGTATCAGATGTGCCTAATATATTTGTAGATAAATGGCTAAACCCATGTAAGTTAGTAGTCCGCAGCATTATTTCTGGTAGCAGAAAGTTGCGAAACACTGCTCTGGCGGTATTTTTTTTTTTTTTATGGCTCTACGCCTTGGGGACACCAGGATTCTGAGAGGCGGGAAAGGATTGGCGATAAGGAACGGGAAGGAATTCGGCCGGAGTGATTTCGGGAAACAATGGAAAACCGAAATCCGGATGGTCTGAGTGGAAACCCGCCTTTCCCGAAGCTAGGCCCGAGCGTTACCACTCATCAACCAGCATAGTTCACAGAATTTCCATGTTTGCACTTGCTTAGCTGTTGATTTTAATCAGGCACTGGGTTTCAGTTGTGTCAGCTTTTTCTTTCACTCCGATTGGGCCACCAATAACCACGTGGGCACGGGCCACTTATGGTGCGTTCCCACGGCGCGTGGTAGTGGACGCCTTTCATCTTTGCCGCATATGCTAGCAGTGTCTCCGCGCCTCGACCCACTGCCAGGCGGTAAAAGATGAAAGGCGCGTACTGCCACCCCATGCGCCGTGGTTATGCGGCTTTACAGGGAGGAGCAGAAACTTAGTTCCTGGAGGAAGGCTAACCGGGCCTATTAGGTCCGGCGTATCTAACGTGTCAGAAGAAACATTAATGTTGCTATTTATCTGCGAAACGTATAACTTTGTGTTTTTTCTATTGTGCAATGTGTAGTGTTTGAGACGTAGATTGGGGACCGTCCCAGCATTCGACTAGATGATTGCGGGAAACTGCCTAAAACAGCAATCAGGATGGCCCACAGTGGGCCAGAATCTTGAAACCGTGGCCAAAAAGGGAAAAAAAAAGTTTATAGATCGAAATTTTGGACTATCAAGTTGGGTACAGTCATGTTCGGACTACTGAATGATCAGCTGTTCATTTCTTCCGTTATTTTTCCGGTCAAACTCGGCAATTCTTGATTAGCTGTGCGTGCAGGCGGCCAGGCTACAACATAGTCTTTTACCGATCGTGGTGGGTGAACGGTTAGCGTTTTTGCCTCGCATTCGGGAGGACGCGGGTTTGAATCCCCGTCCGGGCATCCAGATTTGGGTTCTCCATGGTTTCCCAAATCACTCCAGGCGAATGCCGGGATGCTTCCTTCAAAAAATCCATGGCCGAATTCCTTCCCGTTCCTTACCCCTGTCCCTTCCCGCCTCTAATGACCTCGCTGTCGACGAGGCGCAAAGCCCGAGGGGGAAAAAATAGTTTTGTCTTTAAATATAAATATTTGTGATCTGTGTAAGTGGAGCGAATATTTTCAATATGGAAGGTGTTCGAGGAGGTATTTATAATTAAAATACATTTATGTCATGAAATCATTATTTATACATATTTTTTCATAAATTAACTTAGTATCGGAAAATGCACGAGAAAATTGTAAAATATGCTTAAAAAATAGAGATAAGTTACGAATTCCACGACATTCCGCTTTCTTCTGCACTGTATCCGCAAGTATATATTATTACCTTTGTAACTTAACCATTAATTCCACCTACTCCACCAACTCTAGCTTTGAGCCACGTTTTAAGCTATGCTTGCAAAATGTTTGGTTATTTTTTTTAATGAAATTATTAATATTAGGCAACATTTTTCATTTATAATTGTGAAAAAAGTACATTTTTATTGAAATGCAAATATTGTACATAGTTTGTGGAAATGCTTTTTAACGATTTTAAACACGTGTGAAGAAATAAGTATTAAATAAATGAATGAATAACACAGCAACTGCCAGACACTACGTCACAGAATACCCCCGGTACAACATACCAACAGCAGTCCTTAGAGTGATTATCCACGGACCAGACATTATTTCATCGGTCATTTTACCCATCGGTCAACTGTCGGAAGATGTTCAAGAATCAACTAATGAGTTGATAAAGCAATATCGCATAAGGGTATATTTCAGGTCAAATGCGGCAATTCATTGTTAACTGTGCGTGCAGCCGGTCAGGCAAAATCTTTTATAATATCGCATTAGTTTTTCTCCAAAGTTTTCCAGAGATAAGAGTATGGAAGACGTGTTCAGGAGATTGTTGGCAACTACAGACTCCTACATTTCTTCTCTACGCAAATCATCACCAAAGAAAATGAGGAGTTTGTAGGCAGAAGCCGTAGCCCTCTTAGTTCCTGTGCCTGAAGATTATGAAGATTCCGATGCAGATGATGAGGACACAGTATGTGAAGATGATGACGATTTAGTTGAAGAAGCAGAAGAAGAAAAAGATGATGATGATGATGATGAAAAAGAAGAAAACGACATCTTCTGATTATAGTTACAAACTGTTTACTAAATGAATAACTGTAATTGAAATAAAATTATTTTTGTAATATTTTACACCATCTTGTATCCTCTATTTGGTCCTTTTTTCGAGCTTTCCATTTTTTAGCATATATTTTTAACCATTAACTACAACAACCCCTAAATATTGACTTTTATATGAATAAACCTTGTCCGCCGTCTTGGATCCACCATTTTTTTTTTTTTCATTTTTGAAGTCATAATCTTCATCAGCAACCTCGATAATTCCTAGAAAAATATTTTTGTATGAATAAAATGACTTTTATCAATATTTGTCCGCCATCTTGGTTCCGCCATTTTCTTTTTTTCACTTTTTGATATCATAGTCTTAATCAGCAACTTCGATAACCTTTACATACTAACTTTGGTACAAATTGAACAACTCTTTATATTTTGGCCAGCTTTATTGCGATTCTGGCCCACTGTGCGGCTGGTTCGCGGGAGGAGGGGGGGGGAGGGCTAGGCTCGCGCCTGGTCCCGTTGTACCTAGCCGATTCCGTGCACTGAGCCACACTAGCAGGTAACTGTCTTTTATTATCGCTATCTATTGACTCCTCAACAATACAGCCAATCTGTACACTGCTGAGGAACATTTTTTTTTTTTTAACTGCTTTACGTCTCTGAACAGCGAGGTCTTTAGAGACGGGAAAGGATGGGGGCAAGGAATGGGAAGGAATTCGGCCATGGCCTTTTTAAGGAAGCATCCCGGCATTTGCCTGGAGTGATTTGGGAAACCATGGAAAACTGAGGAACAGAAATGATCTTTGAATGCAGTGTTTTCTCCCAGTACCACTTCAAGAAAAATCTCAACAGCCCGTACTCCTTGTAGCTGAAACAATAAGAAATGAAATCAGTTTTCACGATTTATTAAATTAATCCAATGAAAACATCACAAAAAATCAACGAACGTGCAAAAAATATATTTTGGGGATAGTAACGTTTGCGTAATTGTATGTTTTTCAATTATCTTAGTGATTTCTTTAGCTAGGACATTACCAAGCGGACTGCTTGAAGCAGCCGGGCGTATCTCACTGGTTTAAGGCAATAGTCCATATTGAATAGTAAAACTGAATATCATAAATAAAATACATTTCAGTTATTCCTCGAGAGATCATCGGAACAGAGAAATAAATTGGAAGTAATTGGTAAGTTGTTAACGTTTGAGACTTGCATTCAAGACGACGGGCCTTCGTTGCCCGGACATGGCATCCATATTCCGGTTCTGTCTAATCTCTAATGATCTCGGCATCTGCGAATCAGTTATTAACAATGTTGATGTCCAAGAAGGATAACTAGTTTTATATTTTTGTAGTTCTGACTGGTTTTGATGTTCCTCTAAGCGGATTTAGGGATGCTGATTCCTTTTGCTGTTAAGATCTTGTCAGTGGTTCGTCTGTTTCCAATAAGATCAACAAAGTCTGACCGAGTACAAAACGGCGAATTCCCTCTCTTTACGTATCCTTTACTTCGGTCGGACAGATTTGTCAGACATATCGAATCCACAAAACTTTATAATGAAATGACGCGAAACATAAGTATGAAATCATAACATCTGTTCGCCCTGTGGTGACTAAATTTTATCTATCGATGTTACAGTAAACTAAGGAACATGTACCACATAACATCATTTTAAAGGTTATGTTCGGTATCTAGCAACAATTGTATTTAGTTAGCAAACTGGATGAAATGAACTGCCAGAGCATTGATTTCAACCAGTTATTTTTGATGGGCTTGCCAAGTTTTTATGTTTACTCTGTATTGTAGTCTGTGTAGTAAACTTAAAGAAATAAATTGCCAGACCTTGCGATAAAACCGCATTTTTTTTTACTAGCTGTCGAGCTATTTAGCATATAAGAATATGATTTTCAAAACGAGGAATCTTTTATCCATTATATCCACCGATTACGTTGGCTCTAAATTTAAATAATTTTTTACCCCAAGACAATGTCAATCGTATGACAAGTACGTGCTTTGTCACTCATGCCCTTATCAGGAACTGTTACTCGAAGAAGGTTGTATTGTTTTGTTTACACGACTCTGAGTTGCTTTGTTCTGTTGTTAGGTTCCTTACCGTGGCGGCATTTAGAGCCATTACAAGCGACCAGAATCTGTTGCCCTCTCCACCCACACACCGCAAACTTCGCAACACCTCGTTCACAGCACAATAGCGTACACTCAGGTTACGAAACATCCTGTTCACACAACTGGGTTAGGGACCTCTGGAACCAGCTGTGTAGGTTTCAGCTTACTGCCTTTCTCAGGCCATTCCAGGAAAAAACTTTTTTTTTTGTTAAGGAATTTTCACATTGTCGGCATCAAGGTCATTAGAGGCGTGAAAGGATTTGGGGCAGCGAACGGGAAGGAATTCTGTCATGACTTTTTGAAGCAACCATCCCGGCATTTGACGGGAGTCATTTTGAGAACCGAATTGTGGATTGCAGAACGGAGATTCGAACCAGCGTCCTACGGAGTGTCAGACCAGAACGCTCGCTAACGCTTGCCCAGCACGCTCAATGAAAAAACTAGACTCCTTCCATTATAAATGTGGTGTAGTGGATAAGTGCTTGAAATATCTGACTGTAGATCAATAGGTTTCCAATTTGGAAACCGGTAGAAACCGAATGTTTCGTGGGGCCTTGAAACAATCTTTACCCTTGATAAAGCTTTGCTTTGTTCATTTGAAGTACCCTAGGAAGCTGCACGGTTTAGGTTACAAGTAGTATTAGTAGAGGCTCTATCAATCTCCTTTAGCCCTGAGGTTAAGGGATTCTTGTCAGAAGTACTTGCCGTCTTGGCATTGCCTTCTTTTATTTGCTGTTTCCTTGTTAAGTGCTTGTTTTACTTTTATATTTTTCATTTCTGTTGAGCCTTTTTTAATTTTTTTATTTATTTAATTAATTTAACAGTGTAAGTTCTTTCCTTTTGCACTGTATTTGTGGTTTTATCACTAGTTTTCTTCTCTCAGCAGCCGGAGTGGTCTTCTATGTGGACCCTCGTGTATGTTGTAGTGCGCTAGAGAGCGAATAAAGTGGTTGTCGCTCTCCTCAGTTTTTTTGGTAAAAATGTCTTGCTATTTTTTTTTATACCTATCCCGAAGTCTCGGGATCCCCGCTGTCTCGTGAAGGATGTCTGTCGGGAATCTGTCCCCATTGTAGGTGTAGCCACAAACAAGACTGAATCCGCAGCAAATTGAAACTGTGACATAATGATTAAGACCACACAAGATTTATTTCCTTATTTTTCCGTAAACACTTGACTATGTTCCATACCAATGGAAATAGTTAGAAACAAGAACAAAATAGTTAAACTATTCCACAAACGCAATAACTGTAATAACAGTACATCCCTTTTTCTTGCGTACAGCCTTTATTTTCAGTTATCGCATTATGGTAGTTACGTTAACTCGATTCAATCTGAAATGTGATTCTAACACTTAATTTTACTCTACTTTTTTATGCCCTTTGTGACAGAGATGTATATACAGGGCGTTACAAAAATGTACGGCCAAACTTTCAGGAAACATTCCTCACACACAAACAAAGAAAATATGTTATGTGGACATGTGTCCGGAAACGCTTACTTTCCATGTTAGAGCTCATATTGTGGACGGCTGTGATACAATACGCCATTCTCTAGGGCTGCATCAGCGCATCAGGGATTCCATGCGACGGAGGGTGGATGCATGTATCCTCCCTAACGGAGGACATTTTGAACATTTCCTGTAACAAAGTGTTTGAAGTCACGCTGGTACGTTCTGTTGCTGTGTGTTTCCATTCCATGTTTAATGTGATTTGAAGAGAAGTAATAAAATGAGCTCTAACATGGAAAGTAAGCGTTTCCGGACACATGTCGACATAACATATTTTCTTTGTTTGTGTGTGAGGAATGTTTCCTGAGAGTTTGGCCGTACCTTTTTGTAACACCCTGTATAAGGTCTATGTAATACTATGTATAATTTTGAGTCTGAGGTTTCACGTGCGACGTATTTTAATTAGTTGACGTAAGAATAAATGTTGTCAGTGCTCGATCTACTCAGCTGTGTGGGGAGGATGTTGGAAGTCACATATAGACCTGAATTCTAGTGAGCTGGGTCGGTGGCTGTCCCCCGCTCGAGACATAAGTGATTCTCAAATAAACAGTAGTGAGTAGCAGTTGTTCCGGCATTGAGATCGGCAGACCCACACGTGTAGTCTGTTCGAAAAATATAAAGTGAAAATATAAAGTGAAAGGTCTAATCAGTGAGAATTGCCTCAGTTGCTATATCCATTAAATATCATTCACGCCGGTACTATCAAAAGGAATTGATTAATTTCTTTGGTCCATAACGTGCATCTCACACCTTTCAGTTTCCTCATTTGTGTATAGCAAATAAAAATGAACAGCATTGCTGTGTTTGGTTGTGGCACACTGTATTGATCTTTCATATAAAACGTCAGCCTCTCCGACACGTGGTGCACCTGTTTTCAGGGAAGAAGCTCAGGTGTTTGTGACTGATTCACGTAATAAGGTGTCACCTGCTGCTTTTCAGCGTCGTCCTGTAATGCTCTAGAGCAGCCTCTTGCCCTTGCGTTTTGAAATGGACCCTAAAGTCGGATGAAGAACGCAGATGGCAATGGGTAATCATTGCATTAAACATTCTTAAGCATATCAAAATTACATATTACAATCTTAAAATTTAATGTTGAAAGGTCCCTTCTTCCTGGATAAAATGTTCCCGGTTGGGCCTCCTGAAACAATGAACTAATCGGTGGGTTGACAAGGTACGGAACACTTGGACAGGTAGAGTGCGATATGAAATGACTTCAGTTGGATGTTGTTGGGACTGATGAGACTAAACTCATGTGCGTGGAGGACTTATGATACGTGCAATCTAGGCAAGTTATCAATAAGGTTATTAACTTTGGATTTACAGTGAACAAGAGAGTACTTAACACAAGGAATTGTTATGAAGAGTTTGGCGTCACACTTATTTTGAGGACAATAAAGAACTAAGCCCGCACCGGCCACTTTACAACAAAGTGTTTACAACAATTTCGCAAGGAGAAATAAAGAATATTATTCTGAAACTGAAGACTAAACTCAAAACGTGAAGAGTGAAGAAAATCATACAACCAAGAGGACAGAAGGAGGAAGTGAATATTGATGAGAATTTCACAGAGAAAAAAGAAATAGGCTTTTAGAATTCTACAAAAAAAAAAGCTAGTCATAGCAAACACCCTAGAAAGAATCATCTCGAAAGAATATACACCAAAATACGTATAGGAGATGCATGTAGATATCAATCTGATTATATCATGATCAAACAGAATCCAAGATCTAAACTGTTGGTATCAATTCGTTAATTACTTTGCACCAAAAAGATATTACCTCAGATGGAAGGAGTGTACTAAAAACACGGGGCCAATTAGTGTTCGGATATTTTAATTTAATATTATTTCTTCCGACATTTGTCTTGTAAATATTCTTTGTGGTCTTTGGCGAAGATAAATCACAGCACGTCTGGTAGTAGGAAATAAACCTTGAGGTGATGTGAATCTCTCCCTGTGTTTTCTACGTACACTGGAGCATTCGTAGTTTGTGGTTTGTAATGCCTTAAAACAGTGGGGGTGAAACTGGATTCATCAAAGTTTTTCAATTTATCTATTGCATGTATCAGTAAAGCCATGCATCTAACCTTCACGTTGATGACATTCAAATCTCCCTTCAGTTTTGGGTGTGTCATAGTTTCAAATTCCACTTTGAAATTATCGTTTTGGCACACATACAGCTTAATGCTTTCTGCAGATTTTCAGCAATAGTATCAGGTGCTGGTAACACCTGAACTAAGTAACTCATTCTGCCTAGGACATTAGTAATCATCCTTGATTTTTCTACGATGATGAGACTTCTAAAACTGTGTATCCGCAGAAGTACTCTGATTTTATTTAAGGTGTTCCTCCAATAATTTGTCGACATTTATAACAGATTTCCCTCGAGTTGTATGCCTAGGGAAGTATGTCTGCTTACTTCATGGCCTAAATAATCTATTTTTCTAGGCGTATGAGCCTATTAACATTAACTCTTGCATTCTTTGCTAGTTAAAAAAGCTTTATCGTATTTGTAATTTTGTTCATGTCGTCTTGTGAAGTGACATAAAAACCTACATCATCTGCGTATCCTCGTCAGCTTACCCATTTTCCGTGATAATGAAAATCGTTGATAGCTTTTTCTATAGATAGTAGTAATGGTTTAAGACTCTTTCATAGTGTGTTGGTCATGAAGAGCAGATTGAAATTCATGATATTAGGGAAATAACACAAGCCGAACATGCTTGAGGTGAGCAAATTAAATGAAACTCACATGAAACAGAAATTCACAGAAAGTGTGAATGCGAGTATAAGAAATAAGTATGAAAAAAATTCTGCTGAAGAAGACCATACCGAGATGTCTATGCTGGTAAAGGAATTTGGGTATAATGAAAACTAAATAAGCAGATCAGGCATCGAACTCACGTCATCCAGAACTCCAGGCCGAACGTCCTTCAACAGGCTAAATCAGCAATTACTGGTAACCTGAAAGCCTAATAGAACATATTTCTTGTGTTATTAATATTGGAAGTTTTCTTTGTTTCCAAGTAGAAAGCTATCAAGTTGAATTAATTTTAATTATAGAAGACGTTCTACTGAGCCGAATGTCTAAGTTTTAAAGGCCTATATGTTAGCTAAATATTTGCCTTTTATTTATCTTAAAATGTACAAAATAGCTGGAATACAGACTCTTAAACAGATAATAATTCATTTTTCGGTTGTGCATTTAGTTAAGGGAACAAAAAGGGCAAAAACGAAAATCCTGTAGAACACGTTCTTATACGTGGTCCACAAATTGTGAAGTATCGGATGTATCAGCTGATTGTTGTCTTATTTGTTCTGTCAAGCTACTTGTATTAAGTATGACGCAACTAACCAGATATTAGGGCCGGTTTCGTGTTCAAACTCCAAAATTCCATAGACGATGTCCTAATGTCCCTTGTCAGTACGTATTTGAAGATATACTAAACCTTATGGAGATTGTAATAAGTGTACATGTTGTTTTACATCCATCGTCTTCTTCCGTCTGGAGTTTGTTCCGAATCAGTGACTCTCCCACCGGTTTTCACGTAGTTGTTTACAGGGTCTCGTGTGAACCGGTCTTGATGCGAGGGAAGTACGCGACGTCTGCTTTTTTCTCGGCTGATCCAGATTTGGCGCTCAGCCGACATAATTGACATTGCGCCAGAAGGTCACAACTAATGTTATATAGCCGTAATGGCCCGACCAGTCGACCTAAACAGAACGCAGCTACGTTCGTGCGTAAATCGTAATTCCGGAAACTCCTGCTTCCGGTTGAATCACACGGATCTAAAGGCATCTCGTACAGATGTCGGAGTCACTACGCGCGTCATCATTTACAAAAACACCCCGAACGCTAATATTACATTCTGCCGAAGGAGAAACCTGAACGTAATAAAGCAACAGGTCGGAAGTTCCTATTACGTATTTAGTACCAAGCTGAACCAAGTTTATGCAAAATAATAATGCTTTATTTTTAGTTAGTGAGACAAAAATATTTTAATTAATGCTAACTTGATTAATGGAAAAAAATTTAAATCTTAAGTTAATTGGCTTCGAAAATGGCTCAATAAAAGGAATGTAAAAGAAGAGATAACTACTGAGTGATATAGGTAACGATAAAAGTTTTAGACAATTTTTAATTTACCTGCCGGTATAGATCCGTGTATTAATGCGCTACCAGACTGGATCGGGTACAATTGTACCACGTTGAAATCCTGGGACCAGCGTACCTGTCGTACTGATTGCGGTTTGCCGGAATAACATACGCGAATTCCCGCCTTACTAAATATACCTTTCACAAACGAAAATACAGAAAGAAAACAAGCTACAGGATTCCCAGAAAAAAGGCAACACATAAGCTCCCCCGATTAGAATTCCTTCCTGCAAGCTTTGGTACAGATCTTCTCTATCGAAAATAAATGCACAGGTATCCTAGCGTTTGTCTAGGTAGCACCCGTTTTCAAAAACAAAATGAAAAAGTCAAAGGTCATGGCATCGGATACGTTTCGAATCGGCGGTATCGATAGATCTTTCAAAAATCGTCAGATTTCACTAAACAGGAGGTCGCAAACTAATGGTTATCAATGATTTCATGTGTAGCTGAAACAGCTGTCGTTTTCACGAAACGAAGCGAGTGTCGTAGTCACGCGGTGGGAACATTGGATTCCGGATGTGCAGACCCACATTCAATCCCCCAATCTTGCTTTTTTACGCAATATTTTTGTGATATGAACATTTTGTCATTTTCGTTGTAAAACTGAATGACACAAATTAGATATTGTTTAGTTTTTATGTATATATTTACAAAATACGTAGATCACATTTCGTGGTTGTAGTTCATTATTGTTACTCACATAGATTTGTCTTTAAAGCATGTGAAACTCAGCACCTCTTGGCACCATGCTCAATACATGAAGTAAACACTACAGCACGTACATTATTTTCGCAATGAATGCGGGATGCAAACTTGGTTCAGGCTGGTGAAGACGTATCTGCCCAATACTGATCTTGCAGCATATCAGTTTTCCAGTACGCACTTCTGAACGTAAAACCAGCATGCGGGATCGAACATGGGGTCGTAGATTCGAAATCCAACGCTCACCCCGCTTGACTACGACAGTCGCTTTGTATTACCGTGAAAGTCGCAGATGTGTCAACTACACCACGGGCAAATAAAATAATTAATAACTAGTTTTGTGACCCTAAATATTAAAGAAATCTGATGATTTTTCAAAGATAAATCGATACCCCTCGGTCAGTAACGGATCCGACGCCATGGCCTTTGACCTCATTTTTTTTTCGAACATGGGGCTGTCTAGACAAACGCTGGGATACGTGTCCATTTATTTTGGGAGGAGAAGGTCTGTGCCAAAGTGCATCAAAATCTGTAACCCACCCACCCGGATCTCCCATTGCCAGTGACGATTGGACGAATTGCCACATCTCACTTGTCTGACAACTAAAGGAGCGATTCCTATGCAGCGTCAGACGCTACTATGGTATCTAATGGGAACGCTTAAGGATATGTCAGTTTCTCGGCAGAGCTGCATGCAATTTTAGAAGCAATCAAATATACACTGAGAAGGAGAGAAGAAAAAATTGTAATCTGCTCAGACTCGTTGAGCACACTACAATGCATAAGAATGGGACCGAAAGGGAAGACGAAAAATTGTCTAGTATATGACATTATAGATAATTTGAACAAAGCACAACACCTAAGAAAGGAAATAGAATTCCAATGGATTCCCGGGCACGTGGGAATCGAGGGAAATGAAAAGGACGATCAACTCGCAAGGAGGACAGAGGAATATGAGTCAACGGAAGTTAGAGCGCCATATAGAGATCTCCTAAGTAAAATCAGAAATTTTGAGAAAGTCTGAGTGGGAAGAGGCAGGGGAGATCCAATACAGATATAAAGGTGCTTGGTACCATGCAATTCAACACAACATTCCGAAACAACCTTGGTTCAGCATAAAAGTGAATAAAAAAGAAGCAACAGTAATAAACAGGTTGAGGTCAGGGCACAACCTGCTAAATTCTAAAAAGTTTCTCTTAGGCCAGAAAATATCACCGGAATGCGAACATTGTGGTGTATACGAAGACATTTTACACTTCATTTTGGAATGCCCCAAGTATGCTCAACAAAGGGAAACAATACTACAGAATCATGCAGACGTCAAAATTACAAGCTATGAGGATCTACGATATTTCCTTGCGACAATAAACGACGCCAAAATGAAGCAGTTATGCAAATATGTTGCTAAATGCAACAGGAAAATATAATATGGAGTTACGAAAGAAGAAGGAATCATACTTGTACCTTCTGGGATATGCAATAGAAACTTTAATTAAATATGTCAGAAATCAAAGTACTAGAACCTTACGGTTTTTGTGGCCCAGCCTAGTTCTACGATCAGACTGATACGCTACAACAAAATGAGATTTATTACAAATGTTTGAGTGTGGCTGCTGAAAAATTATGTTCTTATGATGGCGAAATAATGTATTATAAATATTTGTAATGTGTTTGATGATGATAAAAAAGATGTTAAAAATATGGGCCTATGTATGCTAATATCTTAAAAATGTTTCAAAGTGGTTGCTGCAAAAATATGTTATCAATGATTAAAAATTTATATATGGTTTCAACTAAATAATGTTTGTGACAATTAAGTTTTTCCCGGCGTATGGTAGACAGGAATTCTTCACGGGTCTTCTGCCGGATAAGATCTTTTAAACACGACGTTTAAAAGATCTTATCCGGCAGAAGACCCTTGAAGAATTCCTGTCTAAATAATGTTTAATTTTAATGATAAATATTATAATGAAATACAAGTGATCAAATGCTTTTGTTGCTAAATACTGTATTACAAGTGTCTGTAATTTTTGATGCGAAGTAATGTTCTTCTGTTAGCTAGTCAAATTGGCGAAAGCCAAAGACCATAAAATAAATAAATAAATGGGAACGCTTTCTATACGCGTTAGTGATCTGCGTTCGCTGAAATAGCACCAGGGGTTGCGTGGTTGTATCGGCCACACAGCAGGTAGAAGGGGAACAGTCAAATAAGTCAGGAGGTAAGGTGTTATTTAGTGCTCGGGAGTGTGTAGTGGCTAAATTTCTTTCCATCTGTGAATTTGCATCGACCAATCTGGAGCGGAACCTATCCTGAGTTTATTCGTACAGTTTATTACCTTTGTGTCATTTGTTATCATTTATTTATTGTCATAGAAGCATTCAGAAGTTATTTAGCGTTATCGAATTACAATATAATTCGTGCGTGTAATTAAATAGTGGGCCAACTATTCACATCATAAAGAAGGAGAGGGGTATTACTTCTAGTTTAATTTAGAAAATGGTACTCACTCTGGGGTTAAACGAGTACCGCAGGATAAAAAGCTGATCATATTACCCTTTTTTATTGCTGATTTTATGGAAGGGCGAAAGAAGACGAAACAACTGGTACAAGTGTACTAAAAATGCTTCACCGGAAGCGGTCGTACCTCGACGAGGGAAGTAAGAGCAAACCAGAGTCTTATTTCGTGAGCTAAGACGTTCCGTGGTCCGTTTTTTTCCTAATGGCTTTACACCGCGTCGACGTCGAGGCGGGATGGGACTGGGAACAATGAATGGGAAGGAATTCGTTCATGGCCTTTTGAAGGGATCATCCCGGAATTCGCCTGGAGTCATTTATTATTATTATTACTCCGCGATTCACTAAAAGTGTGTGGCGGATCGTGCATTACGCATATCCGAAAGGGTAATAGTTTGGAAATGGCGCCCATGGACTATTGTGAGGAACCATCCCAGCATTCGCGTGGAGTGATCTGGGAAAAACCCAGATCAGGATGGCCGGAGAGCTTTATCGAAAGCTACTCCTGTCGGATTTTAAGTTTACTCGCCCTTTCTATTCCATTCCCTAATCGTTCGTGAAAAAAAAAAAAAAAAAAAAAAAAATGAATACAGAAATGAATCGGTTCTGGCCCTGATTTTTGTTATCTTATTTTCACGGTCATTCCAAGATACAAATGGTGCAGGTAGCAATATTTGTTTGCTGTCATTCCGAAATATGTCAGTCGTGAATTTTTCAATCAGCTTCTGTCGAAAGCAACGCCTTCGGTGTTCCAGGTCTTCCCAACCTAACTCCTTCAACATCGCACTTACGCTTTCCCTCCAACTATATATACCTGTCCCGAATCGGGCGGCTCTTCTTTGGACCTTCTCTAACGCCTCCAATAATCCCTTTTGATGGGAACCCCATACGGAACAACAATTTGCTAAGTGAGGACGCATTTGTAACTTATATGCAATTGATTTAACTTCCAGAGTGCATTGTTTTAAATTACGACCTAGAAATCGGAACATAAGAGTTGATTTCTCAATTACATTCTCGATATGCTCATTCCACGACAAATTATTAGGAATTGTTACCCCTAAGAATTTAGCAGAATCTACCGTTCTAAGGACAGTACCATTAATTGTGTATTCAGAGCTAAATGGTATCGCCTTTTTACTTACACGCATGACTTGGCTCTTTTTAGCGTTTAGCTCCAATTGCCAGTCTTTACACCACACAATTATAGTCTTGTAACAAAGCACAGTCTTCCTGGGTTTTGATTTGACGATAAAGAATAGGCATAATCGCAAATAATCTTTTCATCCCCCTTATTATGTCACATAAATCATTAATGTGTATGAGAAACAACAGAGGCTCTATCATGCTTCCCTGGGGAACCCCAGACCTCACCTCGGTAAGTAACGCTCACAGTCGAGAATTACACATTGTGTTCTGCCCTTCAGAAAGTCTGCAACCCAGTCACATATTTGTCTAGATATGCCGTAACCACGAAGTTTCCTAAGTAACCTAGTGTAAGGCACAGTGTCGAAAGCCTTTTTAAAATCTAATAGAACTATATTAACTTGGGATTGCCCATTTATAATACGGCACAAGTCGTGAATTTAAGTGCAAGTTATGTTTCGCAGCATCTACCTTTTCTGAATCCATGTTGATTTGGGTTTAAAAGCTCACCTTCATCCAAAAACCACATGGCATTTGAATATAAGATGTATTCTAAAATTCTACAAAATATTGATGGATTTGGGGAAACCCAAATCTGGATGCCCGGACGGTGATTCGAACCGGCGTCCTCCCGAATGCGAGGCCAGAGTATTAACCACTCACCCACCACGCTCGGTCCCGTGGTCCGAATTTCATGTTAGACTGTAGGCCCAACCATGAGGCAGAATGTACGACAAGTCGCAGTTCTGTCACCAGGTTTCAGGAATTCAACTGAGATCTATAGCCAAATATGCGTATAATAACAGTGACGAAGAATAGAATTCCCTATCGATAAATCGAAGAATACGGAATACGGAATTATATATTGCAGTGGTTCCCAATTAGTGGTACGTGAGGTTTCTTCAAGGGGTACGCACGGTAATCTCTTGGCTAAGGCAATCACTAAGACAAAAAAAAAAAAAAAAAAAAAAAAAAAAAAAAAAAAAAAAAAAAAAAAAAAAAAAAAAACTCAAACATTTCTATTGACAAAATTTGTTTTAAGACATCAAACTGTGTGTGAATTAGATTTTTGTAATACTATGGTTGTGCGAAATACTCGACAGGCAGACACAAGTGGTACGCGAGAGTGTGCTCCTTCTTTAAGTGGAACTCGGGAAAATGTAATTCGGAACAACTGATAAAATGCTGTTGTACGCCATTTTCTTCTTCTTCTTCCGAATAACCAATTTTGAGGGTACGATAAATCAACTTTGGCTCTGTTTCTTTGTATTTAATTTTCTTTGCATCCAAACTTCCTTCACTCATTGAGTGTGTTGTTCCTTTCCTTCCTGGATTCATTTTCTTCCCTTTATGTATTTCTGTCTTTCTTGAAAACCTGCCTTTTGAATTACTTCTCTAAACAGTGTTCTGTTGTCTATTATATCTGTTTTCACTCCAGCGTTTTTCATGTCCTTTTCAGTTTCGGTGAACCATGTGGATTTGTTTATGAAGGTAAAGATCTGTTTCGTTAGTCTTTTAATTTCAATTCGGTATATATTCTGTAAAGACAGTTGAATGGAGTAATACTATTGATGAAGTTTAAGCAGCAGCAGCAGTGACATTCCTTACTGGGAAAACTTAAGTCCCAGGTTGAGGGGAAGTTTTTGCGCTGTAGCGCATCTCCTTCCAGTTTATGTTATTGCTTGTCATTATCAAAACGGTTCGTCTCTATCTGGATTTCTCGTATCCGGTGCTTTTGTCATTGTTATTATATTTTAGTGCATAATTAGTGGTCCAGTAGTTTCTTTGGCCACCTGAGAGAGTTGTCATATATTGGATCCGCACCTAGAGCGGTTATCAGCGGATTGGTAGATTTTTTATTATTGGCGTAAAATTGTCTTGCCAGCTGTTCAAACCTCTCGCGAAGCTTGGGTAGGCCACTTATTTGGTGCAGCACATGTGCCCTCGTCTCACGCGGTAGATGATATGCCTGTCTTATGGCCCTGTTTTGTACAACTTGCAGTTGCTGTAAGTTGGAGGCAGTAGTGTTCCCCCATAAAGTTTAAGTTGTTTGTACCTGAAATTTATCAAGAAATATAACACAAATTGCCTGCGAGACAGATAAAGCCTGTTACCAAGCTGTTCTTACAGCGATCAATTTAACATTACAAAGACTTGTGTTTTTTGTATGTTTATGCATCACGAAAAAACTAATGGACAGATTTAACGAAACTATAAATAGTGACAGTTTCTGTCACTGATTAGGATATGGGATACTTGTGATCCAAACTTACCAATGATACAGAAGCCAAAACAATCCAAAACTGTAAATTTTGTAATTTGTGTCTATCTATCTCCGCAACACGCACAAATTAATGAAAGGATTTTAAAGAAACTGTTCATTGTGATAGCTTCTGTCAGTGGTTTAGATATATGATACTTTTATATAGGTTAGAAAGGTACTGCCTGATGATACACGGCCAAAATAATCCAAAAACTTACACACGCAATCTATGTTCGCGCATTACTCAAATAAAAAAAAATAAAAAAGAAAAAAAAGAAAATAAAGGGCATAATTTAAAAAAGTTGCCCATGGTAATAGCTAATGTCATTGGTTAGGTTATAAGATTTTTTTATCCACATTATAACATAATTACCAATGACACCTAAGCGAAAACAGTCCATAAGGGACCGTGCACAAACTACGTGGCTCGGTCCAGGGGGGGAGGGGTTGGCTGGAAGGCTACGTTGGGCTACGTGGGGAGAGGGGGGGAATCCGATCCAGGCCACGTACCTTTCCTTTCATAACATTTTTCACAGTTAAAATGAGGAACGGAACTCACAACAGCACGTGAATATTTATTTCCCTCAGTTAATTATCTCCATATGTAAATTACAATCGTCTGACAAGAGAAAACTGTAAAATATGTCGTCTGGAATCAAAAGGGAAAAAAGCTACGTGCTACGTGGGGAGGGGGGGGGGGTTAGAGGAAAAAGACACGTAGGGCTACGTGGGGGAGAGGGAGGGATTCACAGGAGGCCAAAATGGAGCTACGTGGTTTATGCACGCTCCCTAATCGTAAATTTTGATTTTTTTGTCTCTCTGCAGCTACAGCACCCAAAAATTGATTAATGGATTTTAATTAAACTACGCACAATGATACCTTATGTCACTATTTAGGGTAGAGGCACTTTTTATCTAGATTAGTAACATATTTCGTCATGATATTTGGGTAATAACAGTTCAAAGACTTACAGATGCAATCTGTCTATGTATTTATGTACGTGCAAATAAAGCAATATGTTCGTACACACGCCACGCTTGTATAAAGCTATGAGAACAACACTGAAATGTACCTCAATAATAAACTCTCCCGAATTAGTTAGAGTTTTAAGGGCTGGTAGAAACGCGTGATACGCCTAACATGTTTCTAGGGAAACCAACTAAATAAGTCTATTATTTAAACACAATATTTCGGCGCCACAAATCTCCGCCTCAAAGACTTGAAGTGTGCAGTTTGCCTAGAGCGCATCGTTGCCCTCCTGTGAACCCCCCCCCCCCCCCCGGGCCCTTTTTCCCGCGCGGCACGTATCTTTTTTCTTTATTTATTCCAGCAGGCATTTTGTGCTGTTTTCTCTTGTGTGAGTATCGCAATTTACAAACTGAGATACTTAAATGACGGAAATAAATATTCACATTCTGTTGGGTGTTCTGTACCTTATCTTAACTGTGACAAATAATATGAATGAAAAGCTACGTGGCCTGGCTCGGAACTCCTCCCCTCCCCCACCTCGTAGCCCAGCGTAGCTTTCCAGACAACCCCCCCCCCTCCCCCTAGACCGAGCCACGTAGTTTATGAACGCTCCCCATGGCAACGGCTCACAGCGACGGAGATTCGTGGCGCTGAAATATTGTTTTTAAATAATAGTCTTATTCGGTTGGTTTCCCAAGAAACATTCATTAATATACGTCGAGAAAAACTTAGTTCTTTTATAACTAGTAAGTAATAAGACTGTAGAGCTAGTAGAATAACCTTGACTGCAAAGGTACAGTAGCACTCCAGTTATCCGAATCAATTGGAACCGGACCCCATTCAGATAGTCAAAAATTTTGATAATTGTATATTTTCCGAAAAAGGGTCTATTTTAATTAATGTACGAGTATGTTGAAAATGGGAGAAAAAAGCTATATTTTTAAAGAGATTTTAATTTAAATGAAAAGGCAACACTTATACATGTTCAGCGTACCTACAAGTACATTAGTGCAGTATGTACTGTACGTACCGTACTGTAAATAAAAGACATTGCTTGCTGAACATCTCCGTCAAAGTAAGCTGTTTGACTGTATTCATCCGCTTGACAGTGAGAAGTTGTATGTGGTCACACTCGGGCTGACGCTCCATCCACTTCAACGCAGTCTCAAGGCCGACAAATGCTTGACCAGCTGATGGTCTCATGTCTGCTTCAATTTCGACATTAAGGTCATCTTCCTCGACACTTCCTTATTTCACACTTCCAATAAGTTCATCACAGAATTTCATACCCACGGTCTGACGAATCACATACCACCCCTCTCCTATATCTTCAGCACTAACTTCTGAACATCCAGGATTTTTTAAAAGAATGTCTCTGAATTCCTCAAGTGACATGTCATCTCCATCTTCTACTGTCTCATCCATTTCATATTCTTGAGCTTCTTTTTCCTTTTTCTCCTATATCTTCTCTTATTCAGTTGGTATGCCTTTCAACTTTTTCCACGCACGTCTTAAAAAAGCGATTAGAATATTCAGCGATTCGGATAATCGGAGTTCGGATTATTGGAGTTGTACTGTGATTCGAACTTAAAGTCCAGTCACTCGATATTAATTAACTTTTCTTTCTTGAGATTTTACGGCTTATAGAGGAGAGGGCATTGAACGCGAGGAAGGAGAAGTAAATTGGACACAGCTTGTAAGTAGCTCCCATCCCAACATTCGCGTGAGACTGGTTACGACAAACAGTCGAAATATGGATGGCTGGACCAGAATAGATGACTCTAACGTTGCAGTTTGGTAATTAACTAACAGAAACAGTAATGACGAACACAGTGGTACATAACGTCATTCACGGATGATGTAAAAGAGTTTTTAGAGAGAAACCGAGACCTGTAAATAATTTAGTACACAACTGGATATCTAAGACTAAAATTTACAGGAAAATATTTGCGCAAAGTTTTTATGAGCTGATGATGTATATCCTTGTTTAGGCAAATAAACAAGACGAACGAGTCCTAAGACCATATTATTATGGAATACAAACGAATAAAAAAAAGAAATACAGGTAGAAAGAAATCAACTGTTTTTTCGAGAAACCGGTTCCAATATCTGTAGACCATTCGCGAGAAGAGCTGATAGTATATTATTCAATAAAAACGCGCGGAAGACAACTTAAAATGTAAAATACTATCTTGTCAGTTCTTTGAAAGATTCTAAATTTCCACAAGTGAAATATAAATACTGTTCCTAGCGTAAAAGTCACTCGAACAATTAGACGAATAGGTAATTTTAGCTTTTTAACATTCTATTTAATAGCTAGCGTCTGTTAAAGCAAACGGCCCTGAAAGTTTAGTTGGAGGTGAATTGAAAATCTTCGCTATTGTTAACCGGCATCGGACCCACATCCGAATTAATTAAAGTCTGTGTTCCTAATGCTTCAAGTTTCTTCGAGGATGTTCCCTAAAGACAGCTAACTTTACGAGGCTGTTAACTTTTCCGTTGCGTGTAAATGTCGTAGAGTTTCCAGCACGCAGTCACGGATGAAAAAGGTAAAGGTCGCATAGATTAATGCGGTAATCAACTTTGATGTAATTATCCAGACTGTCATTATATCTTATCTACCGAGCGATATCAGGGACCTTTACGACCCTCGCTCATTTGGAGACAACTTCTCCCTGTCCAGTCGTCCGCAATACCGTAACCCTTTTCTTATAAGTCGCCTCTTTTTCATGTCGATTCCTGGTAATACAAGAAGTTAGGCCGGTTTTATGCTTCTGAAGTACTCTAGGTTTTAGAGCAAACTGCTGTCGATCAATATATGGATTACGCAAATAAAGAATGCCTCCAGTGGCCTAACCTAATTTCATCACTGTTTCGAAAAATTGCTTAATGTGGTATCGTCACGAGGAGCGGAAAAAAAACACGCACACACAGATTGAAGCCACCACCTACGCCAAACAGCTGTTATACAGAGTGGGCCCTAAAGTAGGAATACAGTTACATGTACAACATATTTAATCCCGGTGGTGCTCAAAATGTCCACCTTCGTCATTGACGCATTCCTGTAACCTGTCCCAGACATTCTCACACACAGTGTGACACAAATTCCGGTTAGAACGAATATCCTTAAACGCATCATGAAATTCTTCAATTGTAGTACTGTGACGGGTTTGCTGGAATAAACCTTATCCTTTACTACTCCCCGGAAGAGCAGCACACGAAATTACTGTCAACTCCACTGGAGTTGACGGGACTAGATTAGGGGTGCCTGTCATTCTGTTGATGACATCTTCCCCTGCTTTTACAAATTGGTTATAATTATCATTACATTTTTAGGCATTGGCTTTGCTTTCGTGCAATTGATTAACACATTGTCAGAATTATATGTTTGCAAAATTATCTTATGGTTATTAGTACTTTAAATTTCTTATATACTAGGTCCACAGTTGTGGAACAGATTGTAGTCAAGGATCGTGGGTTTCCACTCTTTGAGTCACTGCCCTAGATAGTTTCACACGGATTTCTGCCACAGGCGGAAGGGGGGAGGGTGCACTTCTTTTCTTTGAGTCACTGCACTAGATAGTTTCACACGTCTTGTTGAAAGAACGGGCGGTGCTTGCAGTTGTGGCACCACAACGTCGATCAATATGTCCAGATATATGGGGCCATCAACAGTTGCGCCGAAAAAGACAGGACAAACTACACCATCGCAGGACATGCCACCCCCACTGTACCGCCTGGCTGATTCAATTGCATAGTCATGTGGGTTATCCTCGGCTCAGTATACTACGTGAGCAGAAAATTTAAAACAGGCTTTATCTGTCTACACGATTTTAGAAAGCAGGTCTGGTTGCTCAGTCAGTTGATTGCGTATTATCTCACAGAACTGTAGTCTGCGGTCTGGCTCGTCCTCAACAAGGCCTTGCTTGGTTGGTACGGCTTAAGGTGCAGCTGCTGCATCAGACGTTGTAATGATGTCGGGATACCCAGCTCCCGAGTCGCACGCCGCGTGGACTTAGTTGGATTGTTTACGAATGTAAGGGCTGTCTTCATCTTATTTTTCTGTGTCGACGTCGTGCGCGGTCGTGCAGACTTCGGTGCATTGGCGACTGAACTCGTGGCCTCAAACTTGTTTCTGACGCGGTAAGTCGTAAGGCGTGACGGCCCGGGAAAATCAAATTCCTCTTCCCACAACCTACTCGTGGTCTCTGCACTTTAATACTTCCAGTAGGTCTTAATGATCCACCGTCGTTGCTCCTCGTTCAGATTTCCAGCCATCGATTACCCTAGACACAAAAGAAAGGGCGCAGTTAATTACGTAATATTAGCAAAAAATAATCAGTTTGTTAAACTGGAACATAAAAAATGTAGAGTTGCAAATTCTGGCTAAATTATTTTAATACGGAATTCAGAAACTAAACTGATAGTTTGGGATTTCCCCTAAAACCCATCTTAAAACTTTTGTATATGTTACTGTATACCTACTTTTGGTCCGCCCTGTACAAAACAGTTAATTCCGGAGTGACTGACATGGCTTATTCAATACTACAGCTCCAGAATCCTCTTCTGGTGAAGCTGTAGCTAATTCCACGACAGCGTTATCATGAGGCGAAGGTACCAACTAGGTTGATCTCGTGCTTCCAGATATCACTCAATGCAACATTAGGGCGTGTTCAAAATATGATTTACCTTGCGCATAAACACAGTGAGAAGAAAGATACAATGTTGTAATCATCATAGACCGTGTGACGGAGAAAACCATAGACAATTTTCAAATCTGAACAATGAAGGCATCTTTCGCTTCTCCAATCGTCTTCTTCATTTCGACATGTCAACCTCTAAACCAGGGGTGGCCAACCCACGGCCCGCGGGCCTTGGACATTTTTCCAGCCCGCGAGATTCATCACACTTTTACAAAATATTTTTTATATTCGATTTTTAATCTTATATATAAAAATCAATGTTTGTTTGTGGGTTTGTTCGTCTTCTATGCATTCCAATACCATTTATCAGATTGCAATGAAACTTTGGAGAGTTTTTGAGTGTGTGTCTGCGAAGGTTCCTGTGAAAAAAAAATCCAAAAAGTCACCCCCCTATTCACCATAACACCCCATAATTTAGGCAAAACCACATTTTTTATCCGATTTAGATAAGAATTTGTACACTTATACTTTAAAACAAACATAAAAATACTGCCTACATACGGTTTCCGAATATTAATCCCCTCGCCCCCTTTCCACCCCCATAATTTTTTCACCCCATAATTTAGGCAATACCACATTTTTTATCCGATTTAGATAGGAATTTGTAAACTTATACTTTAAAACAAACAGAAAAATACTGCCAACATATGGTTTCCGAATATTCATCCCCTCTCCCCCTTTCCACCCCATTACGTTTTTACCCCATAATTTAGGCAAACCACATTTTTTTATCCAATTTAGATATGTATTTGTACACTTATACTTTAAAACAAACAGAAAAATACTGCCAACATATGGTTTCCGAATATTCATCCCCTCTCCCCCTTTCCACCCCCATTACGTTCTCCTCCCCATAATTTAGACAAAACCACATATTTCATCAGATTTCAATGGGAATTTGCACACTTATACTTTGAAACAAACAGAAAAATACTGCCTGCATATGTTTTCCAAAGCGCATTCCCTCTCACCCTTTCCAACTGAAAATGAATGAAACAGCAGTTTAAAATTTATATGTAAATATTTTTTCATTTAATCTATGTGCTTACTCAAGTCCAGCAATAGTGAAGCATTGCCGGGTCAGCTAGTCTTATATATAAAAATCAATGTTTGTGGGTTTGTTCGTCTTCTATGCATTCCTATACCATTTATCAGATTGCAATGAAACTTTGGAGAGTTTTCGAGTGAGCGTCTGCGAAGGTTCCTGTGAAAAAAAAATTCCAAAAAGTCACCCCCTATTCCCCATAACACCCCATAATTTAGGCAAAACCACATTTTTTTATCCGATTTAGATAGGAAATTGTAAACTTATACTTTAAAACAAACATAAAAATACTGCCTACATACGGTTTCCGAATATTAATCCCCTCGCCCCCTTTCCACCCAGATAATTTTTTCACCCCATAATTTAGGCAAACCACATTTCTTATCCAATTTAGATAAGAATTTGTACACTTATACTTTAAAACAAACAGAAAAATACATCCTACCAATGGTTTCCGAATATTCATCCCATTTCCCCTTTCCAACCCCGTTACGTTTTCACCCCATAATTTAGGCAAACCACATTTTTTATCCGATTTAGATAAGAATTTGTACACTTATACTTTAAAACAAACAGAAAAATACTGCCTACGTATGGTTTCCGAATATTCATCCCATTTCCCCTTTCCAACCCCATTACGTTTTCACCCCATAATTTAGGCAAACCACATTTTTTATCCGATTTAGATAAGAATTTGTACACTTATACTTTAAAACAAACAGAAAAATACTGCCTACGTATGGTTTCCGAATATCCATCCCCTCTCCCCCTTTCCAACCCCATTACGTTTTCACCCCATAATTTAGGCAAACCACATATTTTATCCGATTTAGATAAGAATTTGTACACTTATACTTTTAAAAGAGAGAGAAATATTGTACACATTAATTTCACAAAAACCCAATCCCTCTCCTCTCTTTCCACTACCTTAATTACCTCCAATAAACAAACCCGCAAACTGTTCGTCCGATTACGGTGAAGCTTTGGTGAGTTGTCGACGGGATGATAGAGAAGGTTCCTGTCAAAAAAATAATTAAAAAACCTTCCCCTCCTCCCCATAATTTAGACAAAACCACATATTTCATCAGATTTCAATGGGAATTTGCACACTTATACTTTGAAACAAACAGAAAAATACTGCCTGCATATGTTTTCCAAAGCGCATCCCCTCTCACCCTTTCCAATTGAAAATGAATGAAACAGCAGTTTAAAATTTATATGTAAATATTTTTTCATTTAATCTATGTGCCTACTCAAGTCCAGCAATAGTGAAGCATTGCCGGGTCAGCTAGTGTTATATATTTCTTTACAATGTGCGTTTAGTATCATCATTATTATTATAGTATCTATGTTTACATGTAAGGATAATAGTAAAGACAATAAAAACTCATGTTTAAATTTTTCACACCAAAAAAAAAATGTCTAGTGGGGATATATAATTTTTTATGAGGCCCGCGGTGTTATGATGCACTTCCAAAGTGGCCGCAATATAATTCGGGTTGGCCATGCCTGCTCTAAACTCTCCTTTCGTTAACGGGGAAGGTTAATTTTTGTTATTGGCTGATCAAGGGCAAAAAAATCTACTACTACTGTCCTGACTCAGCTGAAATTACGCAACCGAGCGTGGTGGGTGATTCTCGCCTGGCATTCGGGAGCACGGCGGTTCGAATCCCCATCCGGGCATCCAGATTTGGGTTTTCCATGGTTTCCCAAATCACTCCAGGCAAATGCCGGGATGCTTCATTCAAATAGGCCATGGCCGAATTCCGTCCCATTCCTTGCCCCCCCCCCAGCCTTTCCCGTCTCTAAAGACCTCACTGTTAAGAGACATTAAGCAGTGAGATGTCCCATTCTGTAGATCTCATTATTTTTCAGTAACAAGAAATGTTGTTGTTAGATTCAGTAGTGTTATTACCATAATGTATTTAATTTACATAAGTTCATTTCATTTGATTTGAGAGCGGTTCTCGACCGACAAGGTTATCATGAGGAATATTTAATATTATTACTTGTCATAGAAAGGATAATGGTTGTAACCTAGTGGACAGGCTAGTGAGTAATAAAGAATGTACTTTATTGAGGTCGGGTTGACGTTCAAAATAACAGACTTCCCTTGTGTTAACGAGTGTTTTGGGGCATTAATTTACTGAAGTGATGGAGAGCTTCTCGGATATAGTAGAGGTTTGTTTAAAACAATGGACACAGTGTTACATTGTGAGCTCCCCTGTGTGGATGTTCGACGAATGAAAGGTTTCTTTGAGAGCCCCAATCATAAAATGTTCCAGCGGAGCTGTCAGACATTTCGCAGACGTCGCTGGCGAAGAAACATTCATTAACAATAAACTGTTTGTTCTTAAGAAATGCATCCCACAGAGACTATGGTTATATGGAGGGGGATGACCTACCAAGAAAATGACGCTGGTGGTGGGGTTATCCCAGCCAATGGAATTCATTCTCGCTGGTTGCTGATATTTTTTTTTTTTTATTGTATATTCGACCAATCGGGAGAGAGAAGAGGAACGAACTCCGCCCAAGGCGAGTCTACGAGGAAAGCAGAATGGACGGAGGACGGACACTCGATGTCGGACCGGCGGAGACTGGACCAGACAGCAGCGAGCGATCTGCGCTATCGAGGCCGCATTGCTGATGTCCCGAGGGTCGAGGACGAACGGCCGGCTGTCGCGGAGGAGAGACACCAGACGCCACTCCACCCTCGCTCAGCTGATGCGACTACCTGGGGTCGGCCCAAACACGACGCAGCTCTGCGCCCCGCCGCCGCGGTCGTCGACACAGCTCTCCTCGCGGGTCACCGACACGACACATCGCATGGCCTGTGCTGCTCAACATTACGGTAACGCAATCGTCTACAGAGACCACAACGAGCTCCAACAAATTAAAACTGTAAATTCCAGTACCAAAGAGGGAACAACCATTTACCCATTCAAGTAACTGTTTCATCGAATAACTTTGCTTTCTATGTATAAAATCAATAAAATCAGTATGTTTCTCGTTAATAATTCATGTTTCACTTGTATTAATGTGAAGGACCACTTCGGAAGAGAACCCCACCCACAATCATTTATCTAAGTATTAGTTAATAAAACTGTTTATATAGTAGTTAATCCCAAGACATACAGAGCGGGACACTATGTATAAAATCAATAAAATCAGTATGTTTCTCATTAATAATTCATGTTTCACTTGTATTAATGTGAAGGACCACATCGGAAGAGAACCCCACCCACAATCATTTATCTAAGTATTAGTTAATAAAACTGTTTATATAGTAGTTAATCCCAGAGACATACAGAGCGGGACACTACACAAATTGGCACCCAACGTGGGGCTTCCGATGGTCAAAATTCACATTTTAACCCTCAAGTTGAATTCAAAATTTTTATTGGCGCTTGTTTTGTTCAGTTTAATTTTTCTCACTTCATGAGATATCTAGTTAATGCTTGAATATGCATGTCAGCTACTTTCAGATGGCGAAGCATGTGAACTTCTGTCTTGGCGGATGTGAATGATTTGTGTTTCTTGTATTTGCTGTTTGTTTTCCTTTTGTGGAGCTTGTAGAATATACAGTGTGTGTTTTCTTCCAGCTTCAGCTTAATGCAGTCCGGTGTTCAGATGTTGTGTCAATTATTTCGTTTGTTTTATCGCATTTTGTTGTGTCTTAATGTATGGAGTTTTCTGATGGTATATTGGTTTCATTGAAATTTGTTGTGGTATGTTCGTTGCAATGCGGCGTTGTTTCATTTGTTTGTCTTGCTTTATTGTGATTTGACGTGGGGTTATATTGTCATTTCTTATGGTATGCCGGACTGATTACTATGAGCCGAGTTTTCTGTTGCTGTGTTAAATTTCATTGCTTGTTGTGATAAATTCTGTATTATTTTGAAGTCCATTTTTACATTAATGCGATTAAGGAATAGGATCATCAATATGAATGCCGAGGAAAATTCTGTGTTACCGGGGACAAGTGTTGGAGTAGAACCGGTTGATCAATCCGAAATACACGAAGTTGTAGATTCGTTATTACCAACCGATAACTTGAATTCACGGGAAAAAACTGTTGCTGAATTGCAACCGATAAATTTGGGATCAATAATGGATTTTTTGAGAGGCATGCAGTCCGAAATAGAATCACAAGTCCATGATTTTCGAACTGAAATAAAATCACAAGTGGATGATTTTCGAACAGAAGTGAAGTCACAAATGGAAAGAGTAGATTCGCGTTTGGAAGGAGTAGATTCGCGGTGTGACGCAATAGATCTGAAATTAACTGAAGTGACTTCACAAATGGATGATATTAGGGGAGAACTTGCTGAGTTGAAAGCAGATTTGAAGTCGGAAGTTCGCTCAATAGTGAGGGAAGAATTTTCAAGTTTCACTAAGGAAATAAACAATTTTGAGAATACAGACTCAATTTGTGCAGGCATCGGAGAAGAAAGCTTTCGGGAAGCGGAGAATTACGACGTTCAGTCACTAGAAACAGGCATTGAATGTGAATGTCAGCAGACAGACACTCTCATTCTTGTCACGAGCGAATCGTTTGCCAAAGTCAGTGCAGTTATCCCAACTGTGTATAGCAGTCCGAAGATTGTGATGAAATCGAGAAAAATGGTTAATCAGGATTACATTAGTGTTGCATTCGTATCAAAGAAGGGTTTCTTCTAGCAAGTAAAGTATTGGTTTTTGGCAGAGAAAGAAAAGACCCGCAGTATGTAAATTTAGTGGAAAATGCGATGACACCTGCTGTATCCATGATTTTCGTTTGCGAGCCGAACAGGCAAACAAAATTCTTTGAAACATAAGGAATCACCTTGTGTAAGCGTGGAGGGAAAAATCTCTGAATGCGAGTTTTTCCGTATTCATGTTGTCCAACAAACCGAACCAGTCAGAATTTTTTACACGCATTCGCTTATTGCAAGGTTATTTCAATGCTATTGAAATTGCAAAAATGTAGGAAAATAAGTAAGAGGTCCGAGAATTTTTCTGTTTGGCACAGTGTGTCCGGATGTGGAAATACTTCTGGTAGAAGAGTCCACAGATTGTGAGAAATGGTTTCAGGTAGTTCATGGTAGATTAAAGAGGTTGTATAATCAAGATTCCTTGGTTTTGTGCACCTGGAAAATGTGAGCTGGTGAATTCATGATGTTTTGAGCTCGTACATGTGGACCTTGATACATAAATATATGTGATTAATCAGTAAGGATTTTTAAGTTTAGTCGATTCATTCTAGGTAGTTAGTGGGAATATACTCGAAAGTGAGTGATATTAAATTTCCATGTACTTAAGATGCAGATAATTTAAATATATTTAATTGTACTTTGGTAGAAGGAATAAAATTGCTGCATACGCAAATTAGCTGTATATTGTCTCGTTTGTAGTTTTACATATTTCCAGTAGGTTTTAATGAATGCCTTACCGGGATATAAGAGGGAAGGAATTGCTTTTCTGGGAGACAATAGAGGAAGCCGATGTTTAATTCCGGTAATAAAATTCAGTAAGCAGAGATAGTGGGATGATCTATAAAAAGGTTTTCTGTTCAAAGAAACAACTTCCTCTAACGTTAATCATGTGTTCAAAGGACAGTAATGCACAGTACCATAACAGTTTTGTGAATTAATATTGTTCATGAATTAGGAATTTGAATCGTGTAATTCCAGAAATAAGTTGCAGTATTGTAAAAAAAGGCGAGTGGTTAACAAGCTCAATCAGTCATTAAATTTGCAAGACATGCAGGGAAAGGAAGAAGATTAATAAATAATTTATATGACAACACCAAAGCTAGTAGCAGTGAATAATAATCGAGAGTATTGTGACGAGCGAAGTAAAATGCGGTATAAACGGAGAGTAGGATTTAGAACTGAGCAAAGCGTATATGTTTCCTGTGTCTGATTTACTTGCCCATGGTAATAAAAAAATGGTGCAATGTAATTGAGTAAGCTACGGACGTTTAGGTCTAGATGCCTTCAGCATGTTCTACATGGCAAATAAGGTAAGACCCATGATTAGAGAGCGTTGTGCATTTCTAGCGTTCTGTGTGCTTGAATGAACGAAGGTTGTTACCTTTCGTTTCACTTTGCAATGACGATAAATGTCATGAATTCTCTGAGTGAGAGAGAATTAATTTGCAAATGGAAAGTCGCATCATGTTGATAGCTAAGATACAGTAAGTGTTATAGTCAGACAGGAATACGCAAATACACAGTTCTACGTCTAGCGCTTCGCAAAGTACGTCTAATTAATGTACCGTGGACATAAGAAAATATGATGCTTAACTAGTGGAGTAATTGCATGCTAGCTAACTAATTCCCCTTTTCGTGTGAGATCAAGTTTCACATCTAACAATATATTTCAAAGACAGAAAACGATTTCTTAAAGATATTTATCGCTAAAGTTGAGTTTTTAGTAATGGTAGTCATTTCATCTTATCTGCAATCGCGTTAATGGTTACTGAAATAGCGTTGAACTGTTTTGGCAGCGTTGTTAAAAGGAATAAGCAAAATCTTCTAATTTTGTAGAATAAGTGCATGTGTAGAATAGGTAAGAACTCAACTATGTGTCTTATTTAAGTAGATTCAGATCTATAGCAATATTGTGATATGAATGTGTGATAAACCTGAGCTAATGACAGACGATTCACCCCGCTAGATGAATAGACACTAGCATCATGTTCGGGAATGTTTAGATTCACATTGTAGTATTTTTTTAAGAGGAATATTTTAATAAAGAATCAAGAACTTTCAAAAATTGATAAAGCAATTTTTGAAAAACCGGGAACGTGGGTAAATGAGATGTCCCATTCTGTAGATCTCATTATTTTTTCAGTAACAAGAAATGTTGTTGTTAGATTCAGTAGTGTTATTACCATAATGTATTTAATTTACATAAGTTCATGTCATTTGATTTTGAGAGCGGTTCTCGACCGACAAGGTTATCATGAGGAATATTTAATATTATTACTTGTCATAGAAAGGATAATGGTTGTAAACCTAGTGGACAGGCTAGTGAGTAATAAAGAATGTACTTTATTGAGGTCTGGTTGACATTCAAAATAACAGACTTCCCTTGTGTTAACGAGTGTTTTGGGGCATTAATTTACTGAAGTGATGGAGAGCTTCTCGGATATAGTAGAGGTTTGTTTAAAACAATGGACACAGTGTTACATTGTGAGCTCCCCTGTGTGGATGTTCGACGAATGAAAGGTTTCTTTGAGAGCCCCAATCATAAAATGTTCCAGCGGAGCTGTCAGACATTTCGCAGACGTCGCTGGCGAAGAAACATTCATTAACAATAAACTGTTTGTTCTTAAGAAATGCATCCCACAGAGACTATGGTTATATGGAGGGGGATGACCTACCAAGAAAATGACGCTGGTGGTGGGGTTATCCCAGCCAATGGAATTCATTCTCGCTGGTTGCTGATATTTTTTGTTTTTTTTTTTATTGTATATTCGACCAATCGGGAGAGAGAAGAGGAACGAACTCCGCCCAAGGCGAGTCTACGAGGAAAGCAGAATGGACGGAGGACGGACACTCGATGTCGGACCGGCGGAGACTGGACCAGACAGCAGCGAGCGATCTGCGCTATCGAGGCCGCATTGCTGATGTCCCGAGGGTGAGGACGAACGGCCGGCTGTCGCGGAGGAGAGACACCAGACGCCACTCCACCCTCGCTCAGCTGATGCGACTACCTGGTCGGCCCAAACACGACGCAGCTCTGCAAGCCCCGCCGCCGCGGTCGTCGACACAGCTCTCCTCGCGGGTCACCGACACGACACATCGCATTGTGCTGCTCAACATTACGGTAACGCAATCGTCTACAGAGACCACAACGAGCTCCAACAAAATTAAAGAACTGTAAATTCCAGTACCAAAGAGGGAACAACCATTTACCCATTCAAGTAACTGTTTCATCGAAATAACTTTGCTTTCTATGTATAAAATCAATAAAATCAGTATGTTTCTCGTTAATAATTCATGTTTCACTTGTATTAATGTGAAGGACCACTTCGGAAGAGAACCCCACCCACAATCATTTATCTAAGTATTAGTTAATAAAACTGTTTATATAGTAGTTAATCCCAAGACATACAGAGCGGGACACTACAGCAGTTAAAAAAAAAAAAAAAGTGGTGGGTGAGCGGTAACGCTATGGCCTCGCATTCGGGAGAATGCAGGTTCGAATCCTCGTCCAGCCATCCAGGTTTCGGTTTTTCATGGTTTCCTGAAATCAATCAATCCATGTGTATGCCGGCATGGTTCTTCCCCGTTTAATGACGCTGACAGTTGTAAAGCCAGGAGAACATTGAAGTCATATAGCAAGTCTCGCAGGTTTTTTTTGGTGGAAACCTGCATTCAATGAGCTCTCCATTACGCCACTGCGCACACAAATATCGCGAATATTCTTCAGTGTCTCGTGATGACCTCCAAGGTCAACGGCCGAAGGTTAACAACCTGTTGTACACAGCCTTCGGTGACTGAGTTTGGGGAACGCAGTCATGTAACCTGTCGTCACATCTTTTCTGCGTCATTGCGCTCTAAACAGGAGGCGGGAGTGTACGCTTAGTGGTAGATTACAACGTTACGTAAACTGACGAATCATCAATCGTAAACATATCTTAAATAGTTTTACAGTTGCTGCAAACAGTATGGCACATTCGTTCTAATTCAACCTACATTTTACGATTAAAGCAGCTCAGTTATGACAAACGGCAAATTCGAACTGTTTGCCTTATGTTAGTATGCTAATACGACTTAATATTGTAACTGCTAAAGCTGGATCAACATCGGAACACTATGAAAATTATGGGTTAATTTAAACCCCAGTTTCAGAAAAAGTTAACAATGATAATTCTGTCCGCTGACACAATATTTCGTTATAATTTTAAAGAAGCATTCAAATTATTGAAATGGCATTTGAAGTCTATCTTTAATGCGGTGTCGTACAAAAGACACTAACCGTTCTGTCTGCGACAACACTGAACCGGAATGGCTCCATAGGGAAGATCCAACCAGCATTGACGTCATACATTTTTTTTAAGTATTCATACTCATAGTGAAGTTATAAAGGTATTCGGATGTAACTTGATCAATATAATCAAAGATTCCTATTTGCAATATCTTGCCACAGTTGTAAGTTATCCGTCTTACAGACAAGACTTAAGCTAGCAGTTCATTCAACTTCCTCTGAAATGCAACAGCTCTAGACAAATCCATAAAGAACTCATATTCCATAGCTGTGAGATGATAAAGAAATTGCCAGGTGAACAATGATTCGTTGTGCTATCGATCACTCTTGACGAGATGAGCGCATGGAAGGCTCTCGCTCCGGAAGACAAACTCACAGTCACTCAAAAGGATCGTGAATGAATTTGCTCTTGGTTGTCACATTATTGTGGGCGATAGCGGGTCAGGTAACGTTAGACTAGTTGATTCTTGGCTGTCCGGGTGGCGCCGCGCCATGTTTCTTGAAAACGACGTTTCGACCCTCATTCTGGGGTCTTCTTCCAGGGCTTGGCTGTCCGGGTGGCGCCGCGTCATGTTTCTTGAAAACGACGTTTCGACCCTTATTCTGGGGTCTTCTTCCAGGGCAGAACTGGAAGAAGACCCCAGAATGAGGGTCGAAACGTCGTTTTCAAGAAACATGACGCGGCGCCACCCGGACAGCCAAGAATCAACTGACTCTGGCCGCGGAAGCCTACGATTACAACGTTAGACTAGCTTGATGACTTCACGTGCCTAGGGTCATCAGTTCGAGTCCACCCTAGAGTACTGGTGGTTGTAATTCAGTGTTGTGTGGGTCTTTTATTGTCCTGTGCTTTGATAGTAACGAACACTTTGAAATGAATTGTATACGCATGTTGATGATAAGAGTTAAAAAACTGTATTTTACTGTATGGCTTAATCAACCAAACTACATAATAATAAAAATAAATGGACCCACCAGTGTGGCTGTGCGAGTTAAGGCACCACCACATTGGATCGAGACCAGGTTCGATTCCTGGTCAGCCCGTACCAGCCATTCTGATTGCGCTTTTCAGGCGGTTTCCCGCAGTCATCTTCGCTGTGAAAGACCGTGGTTCAGGTTGCACACTATCAACGAGCGTGGTGGGCGAGTGGTAACGTTCTGGCATCGCATTCAGGAGGACGCGGGATCGAATCCCCTTCCGGGCATCCAGATTTCGATTCACTCCAGGTGAATGCCGCGATGGTCCCTTCCAAAGACCACCGCAGTATTCCTCTCGTTCCGGCCTCTAATCACATTGACGGCGCATAAAGTCTTGAGCAAAAACACATTAAACATTAGTGTTAGCCAAGACATTTATTTATTTATTTTCAAATAGCCTATGGCTCATATATATATATATTTACAATTCATACAACACATTAGGAATAAAAGAGAAAAAACAAACAAGGCGTTAATTTTATTGAAGCCTTCACAAAAAACTATTACAATCTCTCTCCTCTAGCCATTTACCCAGTTTTTCTCTGAAACTTGCAACAGTTCTGGTTATTTTTATTTCTTCAGGTAATTTCTTATTTATTTTTAAACCTTTGTGCAACACTTTTTCCTGTGCTTTACTACTTCTATTATAAGTCGAATGGAAATGGTTTGCCTGCCTTGTCTTATAATTATGTACATCATTATTCTTTTGTACTAATCTAGATACAAATCTTGGTAATAATCCACTTTCCAACCTATATACAAAAGTCAGTATATCTCTAATTATTTCCTTTTCAATATGTATATATCCTAAGTTCTTAAGCATCTGACATTTTCAGTTCGTCTTTTATTTAGAACAGCCCTCATTCCCTTATTATTAATTATTTTGCAATTTCATAATTTCTTGCCATGAATAATAATGTAGAACAATATCATATATGAAGCAACGCAATTGTTTTAAACAATAGCTATTTATCTGGTTTATATAACACTTTTCTTAATTTGTGTATTAAATTGACCTTTTTTGCTACTTTTTTACTTATATAATCTACATGATCTATAATCTTAAGCTTATTATCTATAACTACGCCCAGATATTTATAATTTGGAACGCAATTAATTTTAATTGCATTTATCACAACAGAATGCAGTGCCTCAGCCTGTTCCCTAAACAATTTTTTTCCCATCACCATACATGTTGTTTTTGCCACATTCAGACTTAACAAATTTTTAATTAGCCATTAATTAACTTATTTTAACTGATTATTAATTGCCTGTATCATTTTTCCTATATTTTTTCCATAATAATATATTAGTGTGTCATCTGCAAAATGTGAATTTTACAATTCTTTAGTATTTCTGCCAGATTTATATACAATATAAATAATAAGGGATTTAGACAGAGGTGGAATTTTTAAGACCACCAGAATTTACTTCTATTCAGCGATGAGATAACAGAACTTCTAAGCCAAAATATCCTACACGGTATTGACAGATATTACCCAGGCCGATCTTTCTATTGGTTCAGCTATATTTTTGTAATTGATTAAACCAACGGAGCACCTCGTCGTAACGTTCTTATCCCTGACCACTATTCAGCAGTAGTAGCAATCGCGACAAATTTATGATAATTCGTTGGAATTATATACCAATATCTTTTCTGTAATTATATCAATTTTTCAATCGTTCACACTGTTTCTTACTATCATTAGTTTACTTATCTGCCATTGGAAGGCAGAATTGGCTCTTAATATGCGGTGACAGTGTGTAAAAATGGTACAAACTATAACAAAATGACGTTGCGATTAAATTCTGTATTTTATAAAATAGTAGTTTATACAAATAAAGCAATCTATTCGTACACGCTCCAGGCAGTATCATTCAAATATTATTTATGGAAATTGTGAACAACAGCGAAGGGTTTATGTTATGTGGATCTTCCACAACCTTAAAATCTTCCAAAATAGTGGCAGTTCCAAGGCGTGCTAGAAACAAATAGCGTTCACAAACGCATTAGAACATTACATGTAAAACAAAAATAGGAGATCAAAGAGACGAAAAAAAAAAGAGAACTGATACTCTGTTTTGCCTACCTAGGCAACATCTGTTTAACAGTTTATCTACTAATTACATTACAGAACTAAAATTCAATGAGGAAAAAGTAGAGGTATTAATAATAAATAAATGTTGTATGGGCTTAATGGATTGTGGTAAAGTTTTTTAAATTGTTTCACTTTTCGTCTGTATCTTTGATGAACCTAACATCTTAATCCACAACTCAACGCGGAATGATAATCATCAAACGTACAAGAGTTCTTCACAATTGTAAAACAAGTTTTGCGATAGCGAAGATCAATTAAAGACCAATAAATACTCCAGCTTAAATTTGAAGTGAGGACTTCTCGATCCGTATTAATTCGTCTTGCTCTTGAATCAGAAGACTAATCCCACTAGCGATGATTGAAAAAAAAAAATTCGAACAGTGGTAAGCTTTTGATATGTCTGAAGGAAGGCATTGCAATATTGGAAGAATATGAACAGGATATTTTTTCGTAACCTAATAACGTAATGCGGACACAGTGTGAATGTTAATGATCTTGTTGACATTGACTTCGATAGTTTGGAGTCTGTTTTTATCTTGTTGAACTAACATAACTGAGTCATTTAAACGGCTGTTTTCCTTACTGCTGAAGGAGTAACAGTTTTAAAGGTTTCATCTAATGACCTTATCACAAACCAAAATTAAACTACGTATTCATTTAAGAGCAGCCAAATTGGCTCTAGTTTGTGCTGATGGAGTCGTTCGCCCCTGGCGTTGACGAAATCGGCCCGGTGCAGTGTCCGGGAGAGCGGTCGGGCCTTGGCACACATCACACACGTTCCGGGTCGAAGCCCAGTGCCGAACATCACTGTACACAAATTAAGCCTTCACTTGCTTCTACACTCATAGCTTTAATGTGACTGTTAAATGTAGATCGCAGAGTTTCACGTAGTTTAAGTAGAAGAATCTGTTTTGGGTGCTTTCATCTCTGTGATCTTTGTAGGATTTTTAAAAGAATAAAAATAAAAATTAAAAAAAGTTGTTCGATAATATGGGTTGTAAAAAATACAGCAACCTAATATTATATTGTGAATGGTTGCTGTATTTTTTACAACCCATATTTGACATCACAGTCGCGGAAGTTCCACCAATCCATCATGTATAAAATATTATTGTTCGATAATAGTGAGTCAAAAGTCCTCCCACACCGCTTTGCAATCAGAAGTGTTGAATTAAACTAATACAAAATTTGTATCGATATTCGGAACGACGTGGGTACGAATTCCAGTCTGGTCATCCAGATTAGGATTTTCTATGGTTTCCGCAAATCACTCTATGCAAATGTCTGGACGGTTCCTTTAAAAGCCCATGGCCGAATTCCTTTCCTTGCATGCCTCCCTTCCTTTCCCGTCTCTAATTACCTCGACGTAGACAATGCGTAAAGACAGAAGCCATAAAAACAAAAAGTTGATGCCGATTTTAACCACATATGTGGAGTGCATACCTCCAACGATTGTTCACTCCTCATTTTTCCATTAATTGATCTTGCATTGATTCGATGATTAAAGCATTTAAGCAGTATTTATTCATTAAAACCTATGTGTAACTATCGATAAAAAGGGAATCTTAGCAAAGCGAAAATGACTTACTTTCTGTGCTTACCTCCACGTCTTTCTCATTACTCGCAACCTTCTGACGCAGAGGTAATGTTGCGACCTGCACTTCGAAGGAATGGACTTCTATCACCGCGCTTGCCAGTCTTATTTCGGTTTTCTATTGTTACCCGAAATCTCTTGATGTGAATGACAGGATGATTCGTTCATAAAGTACATGGCCGCATTCCTTCCCATTCTTCTTCCACAATCTCTACCGGTTCCAATGAAAAATAAGTGCATATTTCACTAATTCAAATAAAGTGGCGGATCCAGGATTTTGCTTTGGGGGGTTGTTATTTTATTTGATGATTATGAATTGTGCACTGTCAGCTCTTCTAGCGAGCTAAGTCGCAAATGGTATCTATTCACCAAGCTAACCCCTTTCGGGCGCCAGAGACAGTCATTGTGCCTTAACCTGCCTCAAGAAGCACTCCACCGAGCGTGGCGGTGTAACGGATAGCGTTCTCGCCTCGCATTCGGGAGGACGGCGGTTCGATCCCCGTCCGGGCATCCAGATTTGGGTTTTCCATGGTTTCCCAAATCACTCCAGGCAAATGCCGGGATGCTTCCTTCAAAAGGCCATGGCCGAATTCCTTCCCAATCCTTGCCCCCATCCTTGCCCCCCATCCTTTCCCGTCTCTAAAGACCTCGATGTTGAGAGACGTAAATACAATAAAAAAAAAAGAAGCACTCCAAATTATCTAGATCAGGTAATGGTTAACGACTTCATTTTTTCTTGGGATCCGAAGAAACAATTTTCCATCAAAAAAAAAAAAATCGTGACCTGTGGTTTTTATCAGAGAACTATGCTATCAGGTAGCGCTCAAACTAAACCTTTGTTCGACCACACATACTGTAAGGTGCGTACGTTAAGTGTGTATAATTGACATCTATTTGTTGTGTCTTGCATTACTTAAACCATATTAATTAATATATTAAAAATCAGAGGATCCAATGTTCAGTATAAGTGTGTACGTAATCTTTGGTGTAGTTGGCACAACTGTAAAACTTTAGGGTTGCAGGCCTGTAGTCTGAGGGTGTAATTATTGCGTCTGTAGCCGCGAAGGTAAGATTGGGAGAAAAGACGCGTGAACGGAGAGAATAGACTGGGCATTTTGACTGTAGAGGACCCTGCTTGACATACTGAATGTGCAACAGGATATTTGTGAGCACTTTTATTTGTTTTACGCGTCGTCGACGTCGAGGTCATTATAGGCGAGAAAGGACTGGCGGCAAGGAACGGGAAGGAAGATGACCATGACCTTTTGAAGGAAGCATCCCTGCATTCGCCTGGAGTGATACGGGGAAACCATGGAAAACTCAAATCTGGATGCCCGGTCGGGGATACGAACCGGCGTCCTCCCAAATGCGAGACCAAAAAGTTTTAACCGCTCACCCTCCACACTCGGTATTTGTGAGCAGACAATGAAGATGTACAGAAATGTTTCAAATAAAATTGTAATGATGCAGCGCAGGTCACCCCATTTCTAATATCAACACAAGAATTTATTCTTTCATGCGTTATAATTTAAATTTGTGAAGCAGTATAGTTTTTCATTGAGCATGGGTAAAAGTGGAAAGGGACCAAAAGTATTTTTCATTTCGTGCAGTGAATATTAATTTACAGGTCATCTTTCGTAGTTCTTAATATTATCCAGATTTGGGTTTTCCATGGTTTCCCCAAATCACTCCAGGCGAATGCCGGGATGCTTCCTTCAAAAAGGCCTTGGCCGAATTCCATCCCGTTCCTTGTCCCCAGTCCCATCCCGCCTCTAATGACCTTAGCCGTCGACGAGGCGTAAAGCAATAAATAAATTTTAATATTATAAGGATATGTAATGGGCTTAGTTTATTCGTGGAAATAATTAAATTATCCATTACAACTCACAGGAATACTCACTGTTACAGGCAAAGACACAAATATACACACTTCACCACTGGACCTGTATAACTGATAAGAAAACAAGAAATCATTGAATTTTCACAATATTTTATTCTCCGTTGTGTAATAACCTTCCGAGAAAATTTTACTCAATCTCACAATGTTTTCATGCAGCAGAAAGAACCCTCAAAAGTATGGTTATAGTGAGAAACCGAACTACGACTCCAAAAATTTAGTTACTTTAATTTGTGACAGATATTTCTAAACGTTTTAACGCCACCTATGTAGATACGTACAATGTGCTAAATTAGGAGTGCCCAAGGTTTTTCTTACCACGACTCCCTTCCCTTAAAAGAATAGTACCTACACCACCCTTCCGTCAGTAGGAAAGTTCCACACATCTCCTCTCCCCTACTCGGCCAAAATTTTTCTATAAAAACATATATCTCGATACTAACAATGACATCTCAGAGAAAACTCGCTATATACATGATATTAGAATAAAGGTTTTCAACTCCAAGAGGCGGTGAAGGAGACTTAGTACTTCGACGGTATAGACTTATGATATCGTCCATAATGGCATCGAAGCCACCTCACCCCATACCTCGCGCTTCCTCTGACATGTCTTCGCTCTCCCCTGTTAGGAACCTCTGCGCTAACTGAATACATGTCATTTAATAATACAAAAGAGTAAAGAGGCAATATATAAAACATATTTTGTACCAATTTTAACATATGGAGCAGAAACATGGGTGATGAAGGAGAGAGACAAAGGGGGGGTACAATCGGTGGAAATGAAATTTCAGAGGAGTAGAGTGGGCGTAACAAGAAGAGACAGAATAAGGAATGAGAGAATCAGGGAGATGATAAAGGAAGAACCGCTACAACAAAGAATTGAAAAATCTAGGCTACAGTGGTACGGGCATGTGAAGAGAATGGGAGAGGAGATGCTACCAAGGAAGATGCTGGACATGGAGCTGAAAGGGAAGAGGCCTAGAGGAAGACCGAGGGACAGATGGATTAAAGGTGTTAAGAAACGCGTGGAGGAAAGAGGAGGAAATTGGGCGTCAGTGGAAGAAGAGAGATGGTGGTTAGACAGGGAGCGCTGGCGAGGCTTTTGTTGCCAGCAGACCCGGCCAGTGGCTGGAAGCTGTCCTAGATGATGATGATGATGATAACAGCACCCGCCACTGGACCGAGCCCGTCGTAACAGCCATCCTTACAGCGGTTTTAGGTGGTTTCCCGCAATCGTCTAGGTGCAGTCTCCCCTACATAAACTACATATTTCACAAACAAAACTACACTTATGATTCCGAACACAAAAATAACACGTTTTGGACACACATGGCAAAACAAACATTCGTCCTGTAGGTTAAATGGTCCGGGTCTCGCAAGTCCGGTTCTAATTTGGGTAGGAACCTAGTTCTTCCCCCACCTCATGATTCACACTGGGCGTCCGTGTAAACTGGATACCGGTGTCGCGTGGTCATTACGTCACCCTCATGGAGGGGGGGAAAATAGGACATTACCACTGAACAGCGACTTTAACTCCTTTTGTTCTTCGATATAATTTTTACCTTGTGCATACTAAAACCAAACGAAAAAGAATTATGTACTGTGTCTGTCACACTGTGACGTCACGCAGCCAGCCTTCGGTGCTGTATTAACAACGGCCAGAGTCCAGAGATATACTGTATACTAGTGCTTACGAGATTTATTTAATAAGAGTTCTATTTAGCTAAGCATCCACGAAGAAATGAGTTGCCACAGCACTAAAAGTATGTATTGCATTTAATTTAACATATTAATATTATTAGCTGCTTATTTATATTCGTTCAATGTACGTAGATTACTTACAGGATAAATTCTTAACCCATACATGCGTAAGACAAATGTTTTAATTTTCTGGCAATAATCTTAGCGGATGTTTTGATTAGATTGAAATTTAGCCTGGGTTAGAATGACGACTGGCATTTGACGTTACAGCAGAGGGTGTAAGTAACATTAGTCTATTTTTTTAATGATTTGTTTTCATGACCACCACATTACTTTGTTTCAATTAAAGTAGTATCACATTGACTGCGATCAGTGCGGCCTAGACCATGATTAAAACTAATATTATGGGGCATATCGAAAGTTGTTAAGATTAATTTTTTAATTTGCTTTCACAGACGTCATATTTCAGTCACATATAACTATGTCAGCCGTCAGACGTTGTAATATGGATCTGAATCACGAAAAAGAAAGATATAAGAACTAGTGAAGATTTTCGGTCAAATTATATCGCAATGCATGATGTCAATAACATGTGATATAGTAAATGTATTAATTCGAGTGTGATAGAAGCTTTGATTTTGTAACGATTCGCTAAGCTCCCTGTTACATATCACTTTTTATTGTATATAAAGTAAAGGATTAGAATATTTTTCCATTTCTTGGGATGTCCACTGTATGTTCGAAAGATGCGCGTGAAAGGGTGAAAGGCAAGGATTTGACGCTTCAGTGAAGGGTAGTCTGGCTGGCGCCTTTTGGGCAGAATGTTAAGAGGATTAGGGATTTCTGTCGGGCAGGCCGTAAACAGAATTCCTTCCTCCCGAAGGAGGCATCGGCTCTCGAAGATTGCCGAAACTTATCGTGGCGAAGAGAAGCTACAGATTCACATGACGTCAGATGGTCAGCCAATCACAGGGAACATAGTACTAAGATTCGGGGAATTTTATGTTCTATGTCGTCTTCGAGCCACAAGAGGCGGAGTCAGAGTTTACCTCCGTGGCGGCAGAAAAAGACGAGAGACACTTCCTTCCAGTCGGGAGGCCAGCCAGGATCATTCCATTCCGGAGCCCAGACGAGTCACTGACGACTTGGGGTCCATGTGTGCTGGGCTGACTTGTGTCCTGGAGACCATCTGAGGCGCACTTCTAACTTGCGACTTGCCCATACTGCTGGCGTGGCCAGTTACGACGATCGACCAGGTGGTCATCTCCGCCCAGCGCTACCTGCCGTGGAACGGTAATATGTTTCTACGAAGCCATTCAGCCTGCAACTCCCTTTTGAAACTGTACCCTTAAGCACATCTGAGATAAAGATCCTTGCTCTGATCTGATAAAACCACTGAGCTAGACTGTGTAACTGTCGAATGACAGGTTAATCATTCGTGGCGTCCCAACCCATTAAAATTCATTACTGTTTGCTATCATCATAACTGGTAACATACTTTGTATTAGAATAATTGTGAGATTTTTAAAGTACAACTATACTTGTTTGCTTGCATTTAAAGGGCTCATTGTACGTCTGAGCGTTGCTTAGAAAATTGCACAACCTCTTGTTTATTAACGTAATGGTAAATACGCTCAGATTTATAAATGCCATTGTAAAAATCTTTATTAAAATGTCTTTTTGTGACAGTTTTCAAATCCCAAAATCATCCAATTCTCATTTGAATAATTATAGTACCCTGTATAGCGTAAAATCAATTAAGAATTAATTAATAATTCTCCCCCCCCCCCTGGTGATACGCTACAATTTTCTAGTGGAAATATTTTTGTGGTTACGTTGAAATGCAACATGGGTCAGTATGACAATTCAACTTTTTGCTACAGCGAAAGGCGAGGAATCGCAGTGAGCGTAATTTTATACCAGTTGAGTATGAAACTGAAACTTTTTGCTACAGCGTAAGGCGAGAAATTGCAGTTGGCGTTATTTTAAAACGATTAAGCAACTGGGATAAATGACTTGTACGAACACTCTGTGCAATCCTGCATTTTTGACCGGCTTTCAGACTAGTCTGATAAAAGAGAGATTGTATATGAGTAAGTACTATAAATGCTGATGCAGTATTTTGTTGTTCAGAAGAATAAATTTGTACATAATTTTGTTAATAACAGTGATAGATACAAGTATTACGTGCTGATATCAAGCGTCAGGATCATTCTTCATCTATACACTTGTTCTCCCTTCATCAAATAACGGTTACCATATGACCAATTTCCATCGTTCATTAGACCTTGGTCGTACAGCTTAACTAGTTCAGGTTAACTGTTTTTCTGCATTAAACAAACAAATTGCTCATTGCACTTAAAAGGAGAGCAGCCAAAGGAAGCGAACAGTTTTATAACTCCGGAGTATTGTGGAAGAGGACGGAAGGAATTATGAAACTATAAGTGGAAGACAGAGAAAAATGGTGTCATTTCTAAGAAGTATCAAAAACCTGAATCGGAGCATGGCTGTTCCACAGAGAACTAGGACAATAATCCATCAGCGGTATTGGTATTCTCACTGTGCTTCCGAAGCACAGTCACTGAGGAGGTGGTATATTAGGGAGACTTGAACGAAATTCCTCATAAGTAGGTTAAAGGTAACAATGATGAACACAGAATGAGAAGTTAATCAATACAATGAAAGAGGAACGCTTGCAGGAAAGGGTTGAGAAGGCAAGATATACGTGGTATTTAATTTAACTAATATTGCAATGGAGTGCACGCTCCGGTGGCAATTTCTCTACATATTCATCTTTCCCCTTTCTTGCACCCACCTACATTTGTCCTATACAAATTTCAACTCTAAATTCTTTCAATGTTTCTGCTGAATTACTCATCATTTCTCTTGGTAACTTATTCCAATCCCTGACACTCTTACCTAAAAAAAGAGAATCTTCCCACACCCTTGTACCTGAAATCGAGAGCCAACCTGTTGTCATGGTCATCTTTTTCCTTCCATGCATTAATTTTAATTCTTATACCAATATATTTCAGTGCCTTATCACCAATATACATGTTAAGTATATTTGGAAGTATAAAAAACCAATATAGATATGCGGAATAAAGACAGAAGGAGAAAGGATCCAGAGAAAGAACGAGGCGTAGATTGTGGTGAGGAGTGGAGAAGAATGTGTACAAACGAGGATTGTAGCAAGGTTGTGATGGCTGGAAGTAGAGAGTAAAATGAATAGGCATCTTCGTTAAGAGGCCCTGACCTATGACTACACCTCATTCCTACAGCTCAATTAACTCAGCATTTAAGAAATGAATCTACGATCAGAAATCGAAGTCTATGAGATGAACTGAAAAATTGCATGTGATGAATTCACGTGTTTGGATCGGTCTGACAGACAAGGTCAAGAGTATTTCCAAGGCAGGTTTCAATCCAATAATAAGCGTTGATAAATGCAAACGATTCTTATGTTTGAAGTGATGACCACTGTCGCTTGGTCAGTCTTTGTTGTCCGATTGGCTGATGACATCCTCTCCCTGGCACGCTGGACATGCCGCTCCTTGACAGAATGTGGGTTGCCGACCTGCTCAACATGGACAACCACGACCCCATCAATCCTTACTGCCTGTCGCTGGACGGACGATATGAATACAGAGGAGTGGGTGAATCGATTACTGACAGGCCTGGTCTCCTCAACTTCACACGGGAACAGACGTAAATTCATTCTTTTTAATATGACCATATAGTTCACTACCTTAGGTAACTAGGCCGTATCACATGAATAAACTATAGAAATGTTGCCAACCTAGCCAAAAGTCAGTAACAAAACTGAAGTGTGCTTCAGTGCAGGGTGGCTCATCAAAAACCAAAAAGAAAAGAGAGATAAGATCAACCAAATCAGTCTAGAGGCTTTAAAAATCCTAATCAGACAGCATAAAAAACAAATCTTTTTACGAAACATAGAATAAAGTGTATAATAATCATGTTCGCTGACTAATAAATGAATAAGCCAACCATTTTAATACGTTGATTGTCCCAAACAGAAAGAAAAGTGAAAATTTAATGAAGAGATAGTGGAAATAATGGGAACAGTGATACAAATAGTTGATTGCCAAATGAATCGTTTATTCACGCAGTTTACAAGTAGCCTACGTTTAACACGTAGTGCGGATACATGTGAGAATACAGTGAGGCATTGAATGTAGAGGGGCCAGATGTTATCATTTGGAAGATCATCTCATAGTTGGCGCAATTGCCGCTCCAGACCCTGTACACCTGTTGATGGCAGAAGCTGCTATCCCAGTTGGTCCTATGCATGTTATTTATGTCTCAACTTTGGAGACCAGGCGGACTAAGGCAAAATGTTGAGGGTATGAAGGCAGTTCTGAGGAACCACGGTATATGTGTGCGGGCAAATCCTGAAGGTAAATGGCTTGTTGGAGTTGCGCTGTTGATATGATCATATGAAATTGCAGAATCCCTTGAACACATAGCTGTACCATCTGTGTTCCCCGATAAATACCAGGAGAGACTTAACACTTACGAAGAATGTTTCCAATTCCACTAAGGCGCCAGTTCTTGCGGTGTGTCACTCAACACTGAAGTCTGAAATAGTGTGCTGTGCAATGCCACTACACACTGTAGTATGGTAGTCCTAGTCTAAACAAAAGCTGGATTCGTAACCAAAGGAAATGCCGTTACATATCCCTCCCTACAACCTGTTTGTGTCTTAACTGCTAACGATGTCGCCGCTGTTGGGGTCTCAATGGAAGACGAGGTAAGGATTATGGTGGGTGCAATTCGTTTTCTTCAAATCGCATTGCAATATTGCGTGAGGAAACACAAGCCTCTACTGATGCCGCTGTACGTTTCTGGGCTCTCATCAGAAACGTTTGTTGAGTTGCCCATGTCGAACAAATGAAACGATATTCTCTTCTAGTGATCTTCTTGGGTTTCTCACAACCTTCCCACGTCCAGCGGCCTCTCATATTGCTAGAATTGAAGCTACCCTGGTCTACTGCAGCCAAACTAAATTCAGTTACAATATTCACTGTAACGATGCTGTGTACCAACTAACGTCCCTTTTGGATTTTTCGCTCTAAATTTGACAAATTGTATGGAATGAAGGAAATTAAGTTTCTGTAGTCTTGCGACCTGGTGACAGAGTTTCGATTTGGTGCGCATTCTGCTCCTGTCGTGGCTGGACCTACAGTTTAATGTGAAATCTGAACCACGGAGAGTCCTGCTCTATTTCATATTATCAAGGACAGCTGTTTAAAGTTCTTGGCGATAAAAATAGTTTCTAAACTGTTCACAATATGCTTTAAAAAAAGTTGAGAAAAATGCAGGAACGTGAAATTTCAACCATGTTGTCTGAAATGGTTAAATTAATGGAAAAATCATAGGCCAGCTCGAAAAGTAGCCCCATCAAAGAATCCAAAACATAGTTAAACTGTGACGCAACGTTTGTTCGCCACAAGCACCAAATTCTTGTGGGTTCGCTCGCCGAGAAAGGTAACGATCAGTGTTGTGACAGTGCTCGATATGAAGCGGGAGAGGAGAATTTCAGTCTTCACGAGTTGGAAGGATCTACTGCATGGCTATACTCATTATTCCTCCACAAGGCAGTGTCAAATGTTGCCAGAGAAAATACATACCAGACGTAATTGCAGGCCAACTTCTCAGTTACATAGACACGCGAAGGTTGTTCAATAAGTCCTTAGAAAATCCAAAAGATGGCAGTAGTGTAAAAAACTATTTCTTTTTATTAAGCATCATTACTCACTAGATAGCAGATAATCTCTCAGCTACCTTCATCACGTGGTTTCATTGTTATTTTCGATTGAAGCAGGAGGGTGTTGTTCATTTAGAAAAATCGAAAAAACATAGTTTCAAGCATTGATTAAACAATTTTATTTAAAAGGCTTAAAGGCAAAAGAGATCACAGCTGATTTGGATGAAGTTCATGGTACATCTGCTCCTGCGTTTGCAGCTGTTTGCAATTGGGTAAATAAGTTTAAACATGGCCATACATCCAAATCCATACAAGATGAACAATGTTCGAGACGTCCAGTGGAAGTGACAACCCTCGAAATCATTGACAAAATCTGCGAGATGATTCAAGTGATCGACGAATCAGTGCGAAAAATAGTAGAGGCTACAGGCATATTGAAAGGTACTGTATATTCAATTTTGGTGTGAAATTAGGTGTGAAAAAATTCGGCATGATGGGTGCCGCGTTTGCTCTCATTGGAGAATAAGCGCAAACGTGTAGTGTGACACTTTTCTGCCGCAACTTAAACCAGTTTCTTCATTGATATACAGCTGTGAATAAAATACGGATACACTACTACACTCCAGAAACTAAGAAACATTCTAAAGGGTGCGTTTTTGAAGGCGAAGAGGCTCAGTAGAATGTGAAAATTGAAATTGTCTGGCAAGGTGATGGCCACAGTTTTCTTTGTATAGACTCTGAAGATAGACTTTGAAGGACTTTGAGCTTCAAAAGCATAGAATGTTGAGAATTTTTCCCATGCCCTTGGAGGCAAGTAACCTAATTCTTTTAGACGCAGCAGGTTTCAAGGCTAGCAGAGGTACCTAAAGTGAGAAACCAGTCTCCCACTCTACCAGCCCTAAAGTACTTACTAAAGCCTAATGAACCAATTATGGACTAGGCACCTGATTCCCCACTCCAGGCCTACAGCCCGGGAGCACAGTTCCATACTGACATTCTCGAGAGTTCTTCTTCGACGCCATGACTGCGCGAACATCCAAGACTTCATGTAGAAATCTCAGGTACAGGCTAATGCATTTATTACAGCTCTGCTGGCTTAGGAAAGATACTCCAGGTGATTAGATTTTTTATTAGTGATAGTATTTATTGCATTAGAGCTATTTCCAAGTATTATTTCCATGAATTTCATGTGTTTGTTAATGTATTCCAATTCAGTGAATTAATTAAAGACGCTTAATCTTTCCCCTGCTATTTCAATTGCTATCACTGAATCCACAGCTGGGCACAAAACAGTTAATCCGTTAATCGTTAATTAACGAAGTTAAAAAAATTGCGAAAATTTAACTTTTAAGTTAACCTAAAAAATCATTAACGGTCTTCTTAACTTCCGTTAAATTGCACTTCCGTTAACTTTAGTCCGTTACATAGGTTGTTGACGTCTTTTAGTTTGTTTGAACTGTGCGCCACGCCACCACTCGTATGCAGGGCTGCCAGATTGTATAATTGGATACGAAACTTGTAAAATTTGGTTACCTCTTGTATCCTGTTTGCATAACAGATTGCCTTGTATAATTGGATACAAAAACGAGCACTTAAAAGTAAAGTACATTCCAGCACCTTTTGGAAAGTGTTTGCCCTTTGTTTCATTGAGTTGGCAACCCTTCCTGCATATCCATTTCCTTTTTGTTATTCAAAATTTATCAATGTATACGTTGTTTACTTTTCGTGGACTTTTTTTGCTCCCAGCACTTTCACTCACGTATGTAATCATTGGATGACCCCTTTGTATAATTGGGTTTCATTCTGGATAATTTCAAAGAGACAGCGGTATAATATAAGTTGGCTGTACTGGCAGCGCTGCTCGTATGTTCGGTGTAGTAGTGGGCGCCGCCTGTTAAAATCTTGGCGGCGGCGCGCCGAGTATTTTCAGCCGGCGGCGGCGTGACTATTTTATATTGTGAATTCTGCAAACGTAAATAAACTAAAAAGCGTCATAACCTATCTTCTTGACAAATGTGTATCTTTTTATTTTTTTAAAGTAGAAGCTAGTTTGGCAGTTTCGGCCGTGTAATGTAAAAGGATGTCGCTGACTAACTTCCGTTCTATTTGTTCACGTAAAAACATGTAGGCCATAATTTAGTGAAACCAGGCCGGATCGTCTAAAGGGGGCCTTTAGGTCACAGGTAGGCCGTGGCACAAAGGTAACCGCAACAGGCATTGGTCGTAGATTTTAGGTTGGCCGCAAATTTCACTGGTTACAGTTTTCACATATTCAGGTGTCCCAGTCCAACTTGTTTTCTATAATATTGTTGCTTTTCATTCTGCATTCATGGTTTTTTTTTTAACTACTTTTTTTATAAAGTCACGAGTACCTTAATTGTCTCTAGTAAGACAATTTGCAAGTGTTATGTTGATCACAGTCTCAACAAAGATAAAAACAGACAGGAATACCACTTCGTTGTTGTGGCGATAGCGTAACCACAATTTGTTAATTTTTATAAATAAATCCACACTTGCATCATGGTACATAACACCTTGAGATAGAGAGCAGTTATACCTACCGTACTATAATACTAATACATCAGTACAACTTTTGACTAGTTAACTTTTAACGGATAACTTTAACTTGCGTTAAATTTATGAACATTTAACGCTTTAACGATTATCGAAGTTAACTTTTTAAGTAGCGGAATAATGATTAACGAAGTTAACGTTTGGATTAACTGTGCCCAGTCTGAATCCCTGCTCATTACTAGCTATAAATAATAGTAGGACTGAATATCTTTGATCAGATGATTACATATCTCTAGTAAAACAAACCAGCGAGTGATTGATCTGAGACGAACCCAAGGTTTTGTGGCATTCAGCCGCTCGGGATACACAGGGAATCATCTACATCGATTACTTGGAAAAGGGACAAACAATAACTGGAGCTTACTATGTATCATTATTGCACCCGTTAAGCGAAGAAATCGATAATCATCATCTGGAAAAGAAAAAGATCCTCTTCCATCAGGACATGCACAGGTGCACACCTGCACAGTTTCGATGGTCAAAATTATGGAATTAAAGTTCAAATTATTACCACATGCATCACATTCACCAGATTTGGTCCCCAATGATTTTTTGCTATTACCGAACTTAAAAATCATGGCTCGATGGACAACGGTTCATGTCGCACAAGGAGGGCATCCACCTAATGGTTGCCTATTTTGCAGAACTTACAAAATCCTAGTTTTCGGAGGGTATAGTCTACAGAAGCTTAGGAATCATTACGAAAAGTGAATAGGACTAAAAGGAGATTCACATTTAAAAATATAAAAAAGTACAGATTTTTTTTTTTTACATTTCTTTAAGGACTTATTGAATGATCCTTGTATCTACCCGTGAGTTCTACGAGAACATAGATCGCAGAAAATTACAACCACAATCGTCAGAAATTGAGGTGCGACGGTGAAATCAACGCCATTATGTTCTCTTCCTCAAGAACTGTTCATTTTGCGTCTAATAAATATTGTAGAACTGATATCGCCTATGTCGAATATCACAGCATGTTCCCATTTTCATTTTTAAGTGAACAACTGGAGCACTTATAGTGAGACAGTTAACACTTCTGAATTCACTTCATGCGAAACGGCTAAAGTCACATTTACATTTCAGTTAACATGTATGGAAGGTGATCAGTTTGAGAATTTTTATCGTTATTCTGGTTCAGGTGGACGTCGAGTAAAATTAAAAAATCCTTTGTAATCATACTTATTTTTGCGTGTTCATGTTCGTTATGACTGTAATGTTTATAGGCAGTGAGATCATTGCAACCAGGGTAAGTTTAATTTAATTTAATTGCGATTGAACGCACGCTCCATTGACAATTTTCCCACACACCCATTTTTCCCCTTTCCTGTGCCCACCTACTTTTTCACTCTACTAGGAACTGAAAAGAAATACGGTATGGTGTTTACTGCATTCCAATGGAGCGATTTCATGAAACCATAGAGAAAAGCGTCCATAATGCCATGCTCATACCACCAACCTTCCTATTTTTGTGTCAACGTAGTATTTGTTCGCTCATGGCGTGTGACCCGGCCTACATACACGTTGCTCTCCTAGTGTCTTAATAAAAAAGAATCACAAACTATTACCTCAGGTGTCTTGTGAGAGCAAATACAACAACAGTTGTTGGAGAGATAAAGAGTTTGCTGGAAATCTGGTTCACTGTTTGGTTGAGAATACATGATCATTATTTCAGAAACCAAGAAAGCTGTATTGTCAGGCGATGATAGTCTTCAATCGGCGCTTAGAATAATGTCTGAATGTAAATGTACGAAGAACATCCGATCCAACAGAGATTATAAAAGATGGTATAATTTCTCCTATGGAACAAATCTCAGTAGATCATCACTGAAGTTAGGAAGATACTCGTAGTTTGTCTTTGCTGAATCATCTTATTTTACAGGAGCAGACAACAACTTTTCGTTACGACTGATTTATTGTTCCAGGTAATGAAAACGTAAGGTTCCACAAATTCTTTCAGGTCTTATCTACCTTTATGGGTTTGAGCAGTACGAGTGCGATGCCGCCATGGATTACTGTACACAAAGCAGCAGAATGGTTCAGAAAACACAAACGAAAATTTTCTGTAGAAGGCAACATTTTTTTTATCATAACATATTTGTCTTCACACAGGCTGAGGGAGGAAGACCCGAAACACGAAATTCAGTTACGGGCAACCCAATCAGATACAACACCGGAATGTAGGAGCAACGTAAAAGAATCTCGTCAGTTAAAAGTTCTCGTAATTAACTGTAGAAGCGTTTGTAACAAACAACCGGAACTTGAAAGCGTTATTTGTAGTACAGAAGCGGATATCGTTATCGGTACAGAAAGTTGGTTGAAACCGGAAATAAGTTCCGCCGAAACTTTTAAAGATAGCATGAACGTTTTTCGTAAAGACAGATTACATTCTCATGGAGGTGGGGTATTTATAGCTGTAAGTAAATTTCTCCCATGTAATGAAATAGACGACGATACGAACTGTGAAATCATATGGATTAAACTCAACGTTGCTGGGTCAAAACTCATCATAGGCGCCTTCTACCGTCCACCTGATTCGGATATAGCTATCGTCAAGGAGTTAAGAAATAATGTAAATAGTATAGCTAGCCGTTTTAAAGATCATGCTATGATCCTAGGAGGCGACTTCAATCTGCCTTATATTGACTGGCGTAATTACGTTCACATCACAGGTAGCAGGGATAAGGCAGCTTCTGAAGTAATTCTCGATTTGTTGTCAGATAATCATCTCGAGCAGATAGTTAATGAACCTACGCGGTGTCATAACGGTAGTGAAAACATTTTAGACTTGCTGGTTACCAACAGGCCAGAATTATTCACCGACATTTCAACGACCACAGGAATAAGCGATCACAAAGCGGTAATTGCGACTATCAAATTAATGACCGAGCGAAAAAGGAAAAAAGGGCGGATTGTATACAAATTCAGTAAGGCCTCAAAGGAGTGTTTTAGAACCTACCTGAGAAATAATTACCATAACTTCAAGTCAACAAAGGACACCGTTGAAGAGATGTGGCATCGTTTTATACATATAGTCAGGGAAGGCATGGAAATACATATACCAAAGCGGACAATAAAGGTGGAGAATGATCCTCCATGGTACACATGCGAAGTCAAAAGATTACTAAAAAAACAAAGGAAAATACACGCAAGCTCAAGAAGGAAGGGGTGTCGCAGCGATTTAGAAACCTTAGCAGATTTAAGAGGACGTATTAAGAATGTAATGCGCGAGGCCTTTAACGATTTTCACTCCAACTCTCTCTCTAAGAGTCTCACAGAAAACCCAAAGAAATTTTGGTCGTATGTACGAAAAGTTAATTGTACCAACAGCAATTATCCAGCACTAATTCGTGAAGGTTCCGAGGTTAATGCAAGCCGCGATAAAGCTAACGTACTAAATACTGTATTCAAAAATTCATTTACAAATGAACATAAGCATAGTATTCCCGTTTTCCCACGCCGTGGCGAGTCGGTGATGGAATCATTACGAATAGATACTGCAGGTATCGTTAAGCAATTAGAGCTCCTGAAGTGGGGGAAAGCACCGGGCCCGGATGGAATTCCAGTAAGAGTATTTTCAGAGTATGCTGCAGAAATCGGGCCATTTCTGTCTGATATATTCAGTAAATCATTAGAAGAGCGAAAAGTACCTTCAGACTGGAAAATCGCGCAAGTAACTCCGATTTTCAAAAAAGGTGATCGAAGTGATCCTGGGAACTATCGTCCCATATCTATAACATCTGTTTGTAGTAGAGTTATGGAGCATATTATATGCTCGAACATTATGAATTTTCTAGATTATAATAATTTGCTTACAACAAATCAACATGGATTTCGGAAGAAAAGATCATGTGAAACACAGCTGGCCCTATTTACACACGACGTAATGAAAGTTATCGATACAGGTTCACAAGTAGATGCAATTTTTTTAGATTTCCAGAAAGCCTTTGACTCTGTGCCACACAACCGCCTTTTAGCGAAGCTTCGAGCGTACGGTATATCGGATCAGCTTTGTGAATGGATAAAGGATTTTCTAACTGGTCGGTCGCAGTATGTTGTCGTTGAAGGAGAAAGTTCTTATAATCTAGATGTTACATCGGGTGTACCTCAAGGAAGTGTAATAGGACCACTTCTTTTCTTAATTTTTATAAACGATCTCGGAGACAAAGTGAAAAGCCTTTTTAGATTGTTTGCTGATGATGCGGTTATTTATAGGGAAGTAAGAACTTTGGCCGATTGCTTAGAAATTCAGCGCGATCTGGATGTTATTTTGGCTTGGTGCGCTGAGTGGCAACTTACTCTAAACTGTAAGAAGTGCAAGACAATGAGCATAACTAACAAAAAGAATCCGATTGTTCAGAAATACGAGTTAAACAATACAGTTATTGATATGGTCGATTCTATTAAATATTTGGGAGTAACAGTACAAAGGAACATGAAATGGGACATACACATTAATTCTTTAGTAGGTAGAGCAAATTCTAGGCTGCGATTCATAGGTAGAATCTTGAAAAATTGTAATGAACAAACAAAGGAGATAGCGTACAAATCTCTTGTGCGTCCACATTTGGATTATTGTTGTGCCATTTGGGACCCGTTTCGTAAGGGATTGATCGAAAGTATAGAGAAAGTACAGAGAAGAGCCGCTCGATTCGTGACCGCTTGCTACAGTCCTTATGAAAGCGTCACAGAACTGATTAGTAGATTAGGTTGGGAGTCTCTGGTAGATAGACGACACACGTTTCGTTTGAACTTATTGGAAAACATGCGTACTCCAACTTTCACTCATGAGTGTAGTGAAATACTTCTTCCACCAACCTATTTGAGTCGGAAGGACAGGAAAGATAAAATTAGAGAAATAAGGTGCCTGACTGATTCTTATATGAATTCTTTTTTCCCTCGTACCATTAGGGATTGGAATGCACAGCAAAGAGATTAGCTTTGGTGCTGAGCACCCTCTGCCACCCACAATTTTGTGAATTGCAGAGTATATATGTAGATGTAGACACAGAGTTAAAAATGACGTCAAGGTAGAATGTCTGGCGAATAAAATACTGTTTGTGAAAAGTGTACGAAGTGACAATATTAATAAGGCGTATACTGGGACAAACATACCAGATGCCGTTAAAAGCATACAGAAACTAGAAACAATCAATATTACGAGAAAAGATTGTATCATAGTCAAAGAAATACGAAAAAGCTGTTACATAGAATAGAATGGATAGTCGGTCGTAACAATGAGTATGTAGTGGATTACGGTCAGAGAATGAAGATATTCCAATGAGGATTCTGAGGACCAGCACAGAAACACATAAAATATCTCGAGACAGAAGGAAAGACTCGAAGACTAAATATTCTTCACGCCTGATAAAAAAAAATAATAATAAGAAGAAATTGCTCTAATGCAACACTTTTCACATTCGGATAGCGAATAAAAATGTTCCATTATTGTTATTCAAGTTGGTTGTGAAGTACTTTTACCAGTGACTCGCTTCTGTAATACCGTGACTACAAGATTACATCTGTATTGTAAACTTACTGCTTACTGTAATTTCTCGTTATAGAGTAACCACTGATCTGTGATAAACACCGCAAAGCATGTTCGACCTTCAACAACACACCAATGCTCACGGGATAATCTTAATACAACTGTCATTACACGACAACGTTCCCAAATTTACCCTGTTCGTACTAACCTCAAGCTCTAGGTCACTGAAACACTAGCATGATAGTGTGAGGCAATCGACGCATAGGGTGGTTCCATTCTTATTGGTGGAGGAAATTTTCATCATTCTTGTGTGCAGACGTATAAAACATAATATGTTGTCAGGTTGTGTGAAAAAGTCCTGGATTAAATCTTGAAGATCTCCTCAGTGCGTGCAGAGGGTAAGTATACAGTACTACTGATGTGGGTTTGTCTGTCTGATACAGTCGTTAAAATTGATGATCTCTTTGTTTTTCGGAAGAGAAGTTTCATGTAGCCTGGCTTCCTTTTTTATCGTCGTCCTTCATTCCCACAACACAAGAAAACACACTACACTCAGTGTGCACGCTATTACAATCATCCGCTCGTATACAACAACACTAACAACACTATTTACATTACGGTAGGCAATGTGATACCACCCCAGTAAAAAATTTCCTCCATTAAATACAATAAGGCATGAGTAATATAGTATTACTTTAATTACTTCTTTTATTTTACTGTCTCATTACTGAGTTTCCCCGACTACCCGTTTCATAACCTTCATATCTTGCAGTTCTTGCTTAAATCTCGTACGAACAATTGTTAATTTGAGTAAAGTAGGTGCATGAAATAGTAACCAAACTTCTCAAATCCGACCAATAGTGGGAGAGAGATGGAGCTGTAGAGCTCATGTCACAAGATTATCTGACCCTTGTGGATGTAAGACAAATGCTACTGCTGGTACAATCAGTGCTTGTCCGACATACGTGAAACCTAGATCTGGAACCAGACATGAATTACTTGCTACACAGAGCTTGGGAAAAGCCTTATAGAAAGACAAATCTGAGCAGCGTTACGTAACCTCCACGTAATCTCTCACTAAATCCCTTCCATAAACATCGAAAAGTTTCGCAGAAATCTGTCCAGGTGTCCCACCTTAATGTTTGGGTACGGCAACGCATTCCCTCGATGCTGACTTAATACGTCCTGTACGTGGAACAGCTGGGTGGTTTCTACAGGATAATTCCTAGGACTCGCGCTTAACAGCTGCTGCTCGATTCGTTGAAGCATAAACCACAGCAGCTTTCACATAGAGCGAAACACCTTTGTCTTCAGTTCAACAGCGCACGACAGGTTGAGCGGGAAATGTCCTACAAGCGTGGTGGTGTAACGGTTAGCGTTCTGGCCTCGCATTCGGGAGGACGGAGGTTCGAATCCTCGTCCGGGCATCCAGATTCGGGTTTTCCATGGTTTCCCAAATCACTACAGGTGAATGCCGGGATGCTTCCTTCAAAAGGCCATGGCCGAATTCCTTCCCATTCCTCGCCCCCCATACTTTCCCGTCTCTAAAGACCTTGTTGTTAAGAGACATTAAGCAGTTAAAAAAAAAGAAGAGAAATGACCTATTAATCCAGCGTGGCGCGGAAGGAGTTAAATTGTTTGTCCAACGCATTGTGGTTAGTTCAATGTTTATGTGTACCAATATCTTATTTATGCTTCCTTGATATAACAAATTTTTATTATTTGATTAATGTAATTTCATATCATTTCATTGTTTTTTTTTTTTTTTTTTTTTTTTTGCTGTCATCAGTCTTTAGACTGGTTTGATGCAATCCTCCATCCCTTCCTATCCTGTGCTAACCTCTTCATTTCTACATACCCATTACAACCCACGTCCTCAATTATCTGCTTCATATATCCTAATCTCGGTCTACCTCTATAGTTCTTACCTTCAACTGTTCCCTCCACTAACAAATTAACCAATCCAGCATGTCTCAAAATATGACCTACCAGCCTGTCTCTTCTTTCCGTAAGCTTCTTCCATAAACTTCTTTTCTCACCCATCATTTCCAAAACTCGTTCATTTCTTACTTTGTCTGTCCACCTAATTTTCAGCATTCTTCTGTAGCACCACATTTCAAATGCTTCAAGTTTCTTTCTTTCCGGTATTCCTAAAGTCCATGTTTCGCTACCGTAAAGTGCTGTGCTCCACACATAGAGTTTTAAGTAGTTCTTTCTAATTCCTAGATCAATATTTGAAACTAAAAGGTTTCTCTTTTTCATGAAGGCTCTTTTTGCTAGTGCTATTCTGCTTTTAACATCATTCCTGCTTCGGCCATCGGTTGTAATTTTGCTTCCCAAGTAACAGAACTCACTCACTTCTCCTATTGCATCCGATCCTATTTTTATATTTAATCTGCTAGTATTGGTATCATTTCTGTTACATTTCATCACTTTTGTTTTACTTTGATTTATATTCAGTCCAAAGTCTTCCTTCAGTATTTTGTTCATGCCATTCAATAACTTCTCAATATCCTCAGCCCTCTCTGCTAACAAGACAATGTCATCAGCAAATCGTAGCATACTGATTTTTTCTCCCTGAAAACGTATGCCACATGGAAATTTTTCTTTGACTTTCTTCATTGCTTCTTCTACATACAAGTTGAATATTAACGTGGATAGACTACATCCTTGTCTCACACCCTTTTTAACTGATGCATGTCTCTCGTGATTCTCTTTTATTACAGCCACTTGATTCTTATATAGAGTATAGAGTATTCTTCTATCTCGAAACTTTAGACCTGACTTCTTTAAAATTTTGAACATCTTGTCCCACCTAACATTATCAAAAGCTTTTTCTAAATCAACAAATGCCCTAAAAGTATCTTTGTTTTTCTTGATCCGCCCTTCAAGTATTAATCTCAAAGACAGAATTTCTTCCCTTGTACCGCGATTTTTCCTAAACCCAAACTGATCTTCACCTACTATCTCTTCTACTACCCTTTCCATCCTTCTGTATATTATTCTGGTCAGTAATTTTGAAGCATGTGATGTTAGACTAATGGTGCGATAATTCTCACATTTGTCGGCTTGTGCTTTCTTTGGAAGTGTGAAGATGATATTTTTATTAAAGTCAATTGTGTTCTTATGGATATATAAACTAAGCACTAAAATTTTCATGTTTTCAAGTAGTTCTAGTAGCTTCGGAAATTTATATGTAAATACGGTAGACAAACGAAAATTGAATATTGACAGGAAATGGGTTTTAGACTTTTTTCCTTGTCATGTTCTTTAGTACTTGGAGGTACTCGCGGCAACCAGAAAGTAGGGTGTGTTCAACACGTCTGAAAATGAATGCTCCGTGTTTTAGAATAAGCCGCCACTTGGTGTTAGTATTGGAACTTCAGAAGACATTTAAGCCAAGCGAGTGACTTTGATTTACGCCGCGTTTAAAATGAAAAAGAAGGGGAATTCCAAGACAATATCTCTAATCAGGTTTGCTTGTTTCCTTACTAGGTTACTGTGGGACACAATCTTTAGTCAAGAAATTATGAATGGATGCAATAGTTTGCGCATTGGACAATCGAAAAACACGGTGGGTCAGATAAATCACGATACTCATGTAAACCCTGTTTTCGTGTAGAAAGCGCTGCAAACAATTTTCAAACACTTAAGTGTCATCGTGCATAGCCTTAACTTGTTACAGACATGCAGCAATATTTTTTTTGCATATCAAGGTTCACATATTGAACATCCTCCATGAAATTTCGATCCGTAATAATAGCTCGAGATTGTTTGTTGTTCCCATTAACTCTGTTATATCGGATTTATCAGTTAAATCTCCCCTTTTCCTTTTATTATGGTCAGCAATCACATTGTTTACTTTTGGTTGTACTGACACGTCACACCACAATGTTCATAGAGATCAATCTACTCTTTATTCTTAGTAACGTTTATTTATTGCACCACTTTCCTCTGGACTTCTTTTCTCCGTCGCGTATAACCTTTTATATTTTAACTTAAGATCTTGCGAGAAAGCTGGTACAATATTAACTCTCATGGATCTTGAAGATGACCAGCAACGAACCGAGGAGTCTTTAATTCCATCAGTGTACATTGACTAATTTCTGGGACAGACATTTATCGCGTTTGGCTATTGGAGGAAGTTGGATCGCATGGTAAAATGAAGAGTCTTTCACACAGGTCAATAGACATACCCAGCCGAGGGTTTGAGTGTTTGGCAAAGATTTGGCTTCAAGAGACATTCCGAGATTAGCTGCCTACTATTGACGTGTCGCATAAAAACTTCTTGGGTTTCAAGCCGCGTCAAAATTGAGTCGTCTGGCGACGTTTCGGAATCTTGCAATGCTTCCAGTGGCAAGCCCCGCTTAACATCACTTAAGACTGCCATTTTTTTTTGATGGGTGATCCCCCAAAACCCGCTCCCCCAAGCATGGCGGCCTTCCTGTTATCTACTGCTCGCCTCTGCAGACGCATTACGCTAGTAAATCTATAGGTGATCACAGGAACGGGATTGTGATGTATTCCACGCGTCCAGGCGGCGTCCGCCCGTTTACATGGGTCCATCGGATTTTTTTTTTCATCTTTCATTCCCCTGGCTGAGGGCCAGGGGCGGGCTGTTGGAGAGCATCGTATGCACGGTAGTCTATTATATAGGCCCAGCAGTCAGGAGAGGAGGGGAAAGCGCGTGGAGGGGTGATGTTAAGCTGGGTTTGACAATGGAAGCAGTGCAAGCTTCCGAAACATCGCCAGACGACTCAATTTTGCCGCGGCTTGAAACCCGAGAAGTTTTTATACAGCATTGCCGCCGTGAGAACGTACATAGTTATCTAACTTGACGTGTCATTTGCAAATTGACTGTTTACCATAGGCCCAACGGATCACACAGTGGACACTTCCAAATACAATATTTTCTACGGGTGTATTGTGAACACGTCCTCGGTGTCATGAGCACCAGATATACTATTTCCTTATTTTCAGCGATGCTGATTGGACGACATAGACGAAGCTTCACGCTACATACGTAAGGAACTCTCTGGACTGGGTTGGTGCAATCCTCCATTCCTTCCAATCCTACGCTAACCTGTACATCTCTACATTCCCCTTACAGCTCACGTCCTCAATTATCTGCTTCAAGTATTCTAATCTCAGTTTTCCTCTACTGTTCTTATCTTCCACTGTTCCCTCCACTAACAAATTAACCAATCCTGCATGCCTCAAAATATGACCCATAATCCTATCTCTTCTTTCTGTCAGAATCTTTCACAAACTCCTGACCCATCATTTCCAAACTCATTCATTTCGTATTTTATCTGTCCACTTAATTTTCAACGTTCTTCCGTAGCAAAACATTTCAAACGGTTAAATTTTCCTTCCTTCTTGTATTCCTAAAGTCCATGCTTCGCTACCATAAAGTGCTGTGCTCCACACATAAAGTTTTAAACAGTTCTTTCTGAGTCCTAGATCAATATTTGTAACTAAAAGATTTGTCTTTTTCATGAAGGCTCTTTTTGTTAGTGCTATTTTGCTTATAACATAATTCCTGCTTCGGCTATCGGTTGTAACTTTACATCCTAAGTAGGCGAATACCCTTATTTCTCCTATCGGATCATATCCTATTTTTACATTAAATCTACTATTACTACTATCATTTCTGCTTCATTTCGTCTCTTTTGTCTTGCTTTGGTTTATATTTAGTCTAAAATCTTCCTACAGTATTTTGTTCATGCCATTCAGTAACTTCACAATATTCTCAGCATAAATTGTAATAAAAAAGATGAAAAGAAAATCAGATATGTGTGAAAGAAAAGTGTTTGGCTTGTTCGAATAAAACTGCCTGCTAACCGTAGGCAGAGGCAAAGATGTATTGTAGAGGCAGTGCCATCTGTATTGTAAATGGTGCTGGTACACTGGAAACAGCTTTTATTGGCTGGTCATGCACGTAGACGTAATGTACTATGGTCCGATTGGCAAATTTATGCTAGCTTCGTAATTTTAAGACCTATGAACATAATAGGACGGCTCTCAAGTCAAGTGGAAATAGTACTTCTGGCAGGGAAAGAATTCCATTTTTTTTCACAATCAAAAGTAACTTATAATACCAAAATTCACTGCAAAATGAAGAAGAACGGTTGGTAAAAAACTGCTTCTTTAAACCTCGTAATTTAAAGAGACACAAATGTTTCTTTTTTTAAGTTTCGAGAAAACTGTTAAAACTATCCAAATTGTTTTGTTTGAAGACGGTGAATCCACTTCCAAGACTGATTCAGATATAACTGTATTCTTCTCCTGAAAGTGAACCAGATTTTGAATTAAGCAATCAAAATTTACGTTACGATACAAAGTGAAAGCGTGACAAGATGGGGTGGGTATGTTAAGCTTATGGAGAACGTAAAGTTAGTCTGATGCAAGTTCAGTTGTTTGACAATATCATTTTTTGCTTCCCCCCCCTTTTTGGTTTTACGATTCGTTTACGTCGAGGTCATTAGAGTCGGGAAAGGATGTGGGGATGGCAAGGAACGGGAAGGAAATCTGCCTATTTAAAGTTTCATCCCGGCTTTCGCGTGGAGTGATTTTGGGAAAACCGAAATCTGGATGGCCGGATAGGGTTTTGAATTCCCGTCCTCCAAAATGCGTGGCCAAAGTTGTACCACTCTCCATTCACTGTCGGTATAAGTTTATCGTTTGAGATGTTTTTACGCATGAAATTCTGTATGGCACATATGACTTGGCTACTTAATTTACCAACATACTAGGTAACAGGAGTGTTTTTTCTGCAAAGTGACATTTATGGACGTAGTAATTCCCGTCATCTCGTCGGTCTCATGATTATCACTACTGTTTGAACTTCCCACCGCTCTTTTGTAACAGCACATTAGTGCCGTTGTGCATCTTCATTGAGACAAATGTCAAGGTGACGGACTGAAGGCGCAACCTTGCTGACATGCATGTGTTCCTTTGTGGTAGATTACAAATCGAGTTGTTTACCACGGTGAACATTTCAGCTTTTTGCCAATGGTAGTAAGCGATCACGACAGACGGGAAATTGCCGAAGCTGCCGGCCAACAGGATGTGATCACACGGAACTACTACACGCAATTTGACGTAATGACGTATAATCAACCCTTTATATAGGAGACTGTTGATGAACGGGATCTCCTGCCCATCTCTGCTTCTGATGGGAAATAGGGCTACTTTCGAGTATCGAAGGTTATTAGTTAGCTAATTATTTTTTATACTAAAAACGACGCCTGATCACTAGTCAGGACCATTTTCCCATCGATGGAGTTTCCGCAAAGAAAGAACTTTAGATTGCTCCGTAGTTACGTCACTTCTTCGTGGGCTGAGTTTAAGAAACTGAAGAACATCTAAAAAATCAATGAAATTCTTACCGTTGTCGACGTTTACTCCTTTTGTATCAATTACTAACGTATTCAAATTTAATTGCTTTCTACGTAGTTTTAACTTAGAACATTTAGAAAGAAGGAAAAGGCTGCTTACCCAATTCCCATTTCGATATTTCGAGCATTATGTTGATTTGCTGACTTTACTTATTCCTTTGAATGATTAGGAGTTCTCGCACCCCCAAATATTGAGCTAGCTGGGACAGACTTTCTTAAAGCCACACTTGGTGGATAATTTAAATTATCCTGGCACCCGGCATTTGAAATCGGATGCAGTTCATGTTAACATTGTATTTGATTTATGGTTCGCGATTGTTACGAAGGGAACTTCCTTTTAAAACCAAGTATGGAGCTTTCTTGTTTGCCTATTAATGTTGTGAATTTGCTTCACGATCAATTAAAAATGTGATGGTGTTTTAATGTTTTGTTTGTTTATTAATACGTTGGCAATTGTAAGACGAGGCTTTGCTTAGTTCTTTTTTAATAATTGAATGTGTTAATATTAAAAATAAATAAGCCTCACCTGTACGCCAGTATAAGTACTCAATAAATTAACAGCCTAGGGTTTTCTTTGAATTATAAAAAAAGGAAGTAAAAAGGTTTTAACCCTTTCCTCCCACCCACAAGCACCCATCGCTACACCTTCTAGTTGTCTGTTATTAGTAGAATGTTAATTAACACGTTGTTAACAATTGCGTAGTGAATGGTTAACATTTGCTTCTAACTTTTCACATTTACTGTTGACTGAAGCAAGTGCGTTTACAAGACCTGTGGCTATGATGCACATGGGAACAACCAAGCTCCATAACTAACTACAGTTATTGAGATTCAAATATCTTAGCGAAACATTTGACAGTAAACTTAACTGGGAAAGACACGTTGAACAGGTGGTTGGAAAGCATTTCAAAATCCTTCATTTATTCGATGGTTGATGATGAGATGTACTAAAGAAGTGAAGGAAATGGGTTACAAAGTTTTGGTCTCACCATTGCTTCAATGTAGTGGTGCGATAAGGGACCCACATTTTGGGTATCAAATGCAAAAGTTGGAGGTAGTGCAAAGGAGGGCAGCTACATTTGTTTGAGGGAATAACATCAGGACAAAATCCGTAACTAAAGTATAAAGGTGCTGAATTTTTATTCACTAGGAGATGAAGAGATTGCTGGAAGTATATAAGGCGTATTTCGGCGATGAGGCTTTGAACGATATTGGTAGAAGAATTAACAGTAGTGAATGGATCGGAAAAGATGACCATGACCATAAGTTGACACTCGATTTCATGTATAAGGCACTGGAAAAATTTTATTTTGTGTTTAAGCGATTCGAATAAATTACCAAGGGAATAGCTAAAGAATTTACCAAAAACACTGAAAGAATTTAAAATTAAATTTCATAAAGGGCAAAAGTCTTACAATAAAGACCAAAGGAAAAATAATTTATTTCTGTTATGGGTGCTTATTCTATTGTTATCAGTGAGCTGGATGGAAATCACTCATCAGCACAAATTCTGGGAAACAATGAACTAATAGACACTGGAACTGATTCTGAGTTCTCACCTGCGAGGAAGCCATTTTTCCATCTGGCTCGATACCATGTTTTTTGGTTACATTGTGTACATAATTATCATTAAGTTTAAAGGCGCATGGGGATGTAATTGCTATTAACAGAGAGTTTCTGCAAATTAAATAACAACTCGCATTTTATTTCATTATAAAATACGAAAAATATAAATTTTCGTTTATTGACAGCTAATTTAAAATTTTAATTCATATGTGAGCATGAGATGATCTTAGACCACTGCCGCTTGCAGGTTGACTGTCAATGACTGCCTTGTGGGCAAATTCATCTGTTAGTACTCATGTAAAACACGGATAGTTAGGCGGAAAGAAGCTCGGGGGTTAGCAACACTTTGCCTAAACCGTGAACAATTAAGTTCATGACCTGTGTAGCCTTCTGGTTCCTTAATATTTAATAATGCGGTCGCCACGCGTTTGTATTAAGCCTTGGATACACTAGGGGACAAATGGAGCGTCATGCCGCGCTACAAGCCGCGCCGCATGACGCTGGACAACACCCGGGAACACTGCCGCGGAACATTTAGCAGACACACTACTAGTCAGTTGTTGCAGAAATGTTGCCCGAGGAGGTTTCGTTGGTTAGTGCTGTGTACATGCTAATATCAAGTAGTTCACTTACGTAGAACGCGTGTTCGACACGCATATAACAGAATTATAAATATTAAAAAAATCAAGTTTGTTAAGACGTAGAAAACAGAAAGAGACTCGAACGAGAAATTTTGTATCTTATTAAAAACAAATTAAATAAATTTTTATTTTAAATATTTAAAGATTGTGTCTTATTATAAATGTGCCTATTTTTTTTTCAACAAACTAAAAACACGGATTTTGATGATAGTTCTTGAGGTTTAAATATTAAAATTCTCATGATTTTATTTATTTTCTTTAATTGTATTCAATATTTTTATGGCAAAACTTTGCGAGCCACCACAAAGCCGTGCTTTTAAGTAGTTTTAAATTGCCAGTCGCCTACTGTCCGCCACTCGCGAAGGTGTCCCGGCCTCTCACCATGTCACACCTAGGCGTTACTTCCTGCCGGCTCACAGCTGCGATCCTAGACAGCTGACAGTCGTCCACAAAATCAATATAATTATATTCTTAGACAATATACTCTTGCGCAGAGCAAGGAAACTTAAAATTCATATGTTTCCTTACAAACTATTATATTAATAATTATTTTAGCTGTTTCAGGTTCCAGCTACTGCAAATGAATGGAAGGAAAAGGCTTGTGATTATGAAATATTTTAGAAATTCCTTGGATCTATTGATGGCAAATACGTTTTCATTCAGGCTCCTTCCAATTCCGGCAACGAATATTATAACTATTTTCCTATTGGCTATTGTGTATGCCGGTTATAATTTTAATTATGCAAATTGTGATGCAAAAGGAAAATCTTTTGACAGTGGGGTGCTCCAAGAGACTACTTTTTAATATAGCTCTGGCTGCTAATCAACTTAAGTGGCCAGATCCAGAGCCAATACGATAAGGTGGACAAAATATGCCTTTCGTATTGGTAGGAGACAGTGTTTTTGCATTGACCGAACATATGATGATGTAATCACGACGTGGGTACTACAAAGCGCATTTTCAACAACAGACTATCAGGAGTAAAAAGAGTTTTAGAAAATGTGTTTGGAATCTTATGTGTCGTATTCCGTACACCAATAGCCCTCCAGCCTGCAAATGCTGAAGTACTTGTAACGGCGTGTGTAACCCTACATAATTTTTTAAGGCCACTGTACACCCCACATGGAACCTTTGATTCTGAAAATATGGGTCACGAAATTGTGGAAGGATCATGGCGCAGAGAAATTGGATGTCATAATATGTTGATGCTAGAGCAAGACGTTATTCTGAATCTGCTATGGAATTAAGTCCAATTTTAGGACTGTACCAGTAGAATCAGATGAATAAATAAGTAATTGTGACTTACTTGTGTCTCCAATGTGTACATGTCACCAGGATTTGTAACCCCCTTCAGCAAAAATTTTATCGCCTCATATGCAAACCATGCACTAGAATTCACATCATCTCGTCCGCAACCAGTAGTTTTCGCAGATGCCAACTTCTTCTTTTCACGAATAAATTGTGATCGAAGACCTGTATTTCTTTTTTCGGCAATTTTAGGGCGTTGGCAATATCCTCCCACGCATCATTTTTTCTTATTTTGTTTTTATAATCACGGTTTGAAGTGTCCCACAACAACCCATAAAACTGACACAGCTCGATTAGTTGAAGCTCCATTTCATTTGCCCACAGCACTGACATGGCACGCTGCGCACACGACTGCACTCGGGTACAAATGACGCGGGATGACGCGCGATGTTTTCGCTCTGGAAGCGGCAACACACAACATGCCGCGCGGCACGTAGATGTCGCGCAAATTGATGCACACAACATTGTGGAACAGCGGGGAACGTTGCAGCGCCGCCCAGACTCAGTGTTGCGCGTCAGATTTGTCTCCTAGTGTATCCGGGCCTTTATACACTCCAAACGCGAAGGGTAAAATAAATAAGTTCACTTAACACAGTTTTAGGATCACAAAATACTTGTATTCTTAACATTCCCTTGCAATGTCGGTACCAGAATTGCGAATAAAGCATCGGACAACAGTTCTATTGAAAATTGACAGGCTAAGCACATTCACCCGAGAAGACAAACACTCACAAAGCCCCCTAATGGAGATAACGATAACGGCATGTTAGAATGTGTCGCGCCACAACCAGCGTGGAGCAGTTTGCTCCGCGAACTGACGCGTAGTTAATAGTTTGAAATCTAGTGGAAGACTAGACTGGATATTTCCAAGATGGCTGCAGGTACTATTATTAACTTTCATTTTCTATGACGTCAGCAAGAACTTTTGAAAATTAATATCTCCCAATGTACTAGATGGTTTAACTTGCAATTAATACATGGACTTCCTGATATCGTATTCTATCTATCTTGATTTAATTCAACTTTAAAAGGGTTTCTATAAGAATAACCTTGAAGTGTCTTACGTCGTCGGCTTGCCGCGATTTGCCGCACTTCCTCAACAATTAACGACAATCTGTCTTCAAAATCTTAACTATCTTACGGATGCTTAAACTTTTTATAGAAACCACTGTATATAAGTAATCCTCTCAATTTAGGCTACCTTCTGATATAAATTTCTCAATTCTATTTCTTTTAGTTAAAATCTTTATTTTTTCTGTTAATTCAAAGTGGTAATTAAATTTCATCTGATTAGTTAATTTTACTTTCAAAATATGCTAGACAGTGCAGACTATGGCTAGTGATAAGAGATCGGCTGTTGGTTTACTAGATTCAAAGTTATTTCAAATCTTAAATTCTAGCTTTCCTAATAGCGACGGATGACGTACGTTACAAGCCAAAACAGTTGGAGCCCTATGAGTTACATTACCTGTTAGGCTACTAGAAGGAAAGTATGTGTAATATTTTTTTTCTGAAAAGGGGGCGGTTCGTAATTTTTTTTTTTCGAACAGGACGCGGTGAGTAATTTTTTAGTCAAAAAGGGAATGGTAGTCTAAAAAAGGTTGGAAAAGTATGTGACTGCATTTTACTTTCAACCGAACGAAAAGACGAGCTTTGATCTCTAGTTTTGTAGGAGCAGACATCGTGGCCTCTGCGCAGGGTGCTGTGGGAGACGCTTTCCCCAGATCGATACACGCAAGTCGCGTCGCTTGGCACCGTCAACCACTATGCACCCCCACCCACATTCTCAAGCACCACTCACAGAGCACGCCAAATGGCCACAGCTGCCTTTATTTGATGTCCTTCTTTTGGATTCAGAGGTATTTACCTAGTCTGGAGAACGCGAGTTAAGTTAACCGTCGAGATTTCGGTTTTCCATAGTTTCACGAAAATCATTCCAGACCGATACCGTGATAGTTCTTCCCAAAAGACAAATCCCGAAATTTTTCACGTTGCGACGACCTCCTTTTACACCCTCCCCCCCAAAAAAACCTTCTGCCGTCTCTAATGGCCTTGACGTGGACGAGCCGAAAAGGCATAAGAAAACAAAAAATCAATTATTTCCGTTCTTTACGTTCTTTACGTTGCATAATAAAACAGTGAATCATCATTTAGCTCAGATTACCCGATAAATATCTTATCGTAATTTCGTGTAACCTCATGCGTTGATTTTGTGCATATTCTTCTGTGTGTGGGAGTCAGATATACTTTTCGTTTGGATCTTTACAAGTCGTTGCTATCGGGTCATTAGAAACGGTAAGGAAAAGGGACAAGGAAATCCATCACAGCTATTTCAAGCAACCGTATTCAACTACAGTAATTTCGGGAAACTATGAAAAAATCGAAATTTGGTTTGGTAGGACCAAGTATCGAACCCACTTCCTCCCAAATGGCTGAACGTTAAACACTCAGCCTCGATTTTTGGTCAGTAACCTCGGTGATGCCATAAATAAATCTCCGCAGGCAAGTACGGCGGTGACAGCTGATCAGTTTTTTAATTAGTCATCTCTACTGCGAAATTGTTAGAGTTAATTCCGCCAGTACGTATGACCTTACATTTTAAAAACATTTAATATTATTATTATCATTACAGAAGTCATACATTGGCCTCAGAATATTTTACAACACCAAACTCCTATTTAAAGCAGTTTGTAATGAACTGTCTTGACCTTTAATCGGGATGCAACTCAACAAAGCACACTCGAAATAAACCATTCGTCTATCTTTACTTTTGTATGCAGCTGTCAGGCGTTTTTTTCGATGACCGTGTATTAAACTAAATATTATTAATTTATTTCTACCTTAGTATATCTTTCTGGTCGTTTCCAAACATCTTACGTCTCTTTTTAAACTTAGTGACTTCTGATGTTAATTCTCAGGTTACAATTTCAAAAAATTCCTCATTTCGTCTTCTTATAATACCTAAAAGAATATGTTTATACTATCTTTTCTTGTTTGCTAATACTTTTACTTCCAAACTCATCTTTTTACGTACACATGACTTTATAACTTGCTGGTATCCACGACTTCGTTCGCTGTTGTCATGTATTTTAAAGTTTTTTATGTTTTTTCATCGAATCTTAAATATTTCCAGGATAAAAAGTAACATATGTTACTCCCTGCCAGTGTAAAGTACCGTCAAAATCAGTTCACACACTAAATATATCGCATATAAATTATTTATATTATTCTTAATAACTGATGAAAAAGTGACGTAATCTAGAACAGTTTAGTATATTCAAGAACATTCTAATGCATTCTAGAACACATAAAAGCAACAGAAAAATCACTGAAATGGAACTTCCCCAGACTTCAATGTAAAAATAGGAAACAAAAACTGTAAGTAGAATGTAATATTCATAGCACTTCATAACAGATTATAATTATAAACAACAACATAACATGTAAATAAAACTGTTCTAGGGCACCGAAGATGATTGAATAAATCGAAACGCGTCTGCCAAAAAAACTAAGTTTTTATTTAGCTGCACTAGACGGCTAAGTCACAGAAACCTTATTATTAAAGCAGCTAAGGAAAAAGGTCTGAATCTCAACATGACTATAGGTGTTTAGGACCATTGTACCGAGGAAATAGTACCTTCTATGGCAACTTGTCACTTCTATTTTCTTTATTAGCTGCTCGAAATTGGTTTACACGTTGAACATAATTTACCTCCGTCATGGTTTCACCATTTTACAGAAAATGTAGAGGCTCAACGTCTTCGAAATCACGATAAAATTAAAACCATCAATTCACATGCTGAAAGAACAGCCTCGGTCTGTAGGGAAGAACAGAAGAAATTCCACTGCTCTGACTGCTATTTTGATTCCCTGGTTAAGTGAAGACCCAATGTTTCATTCGATTTCATATCATTCAGTAAAATCTACTGGATTTCTTCAAAGAGAGTGTAATAGAACAGGCATACTGCCTCTAGTGTAATTTTATTTAATTTCACAGAACTTACAGGTATCGATAAGCCGGTAATATAAGCTCTCTGAAGTAGAGGCATTGTAGGATTATCGCTGACGAGTGATGGCGTGTTGATTAGCTGCCCATACACACACACATTTGCGCGCGAGTAAGCTCGCTGAAGATTTGCGCGCGGATATTCTCGCGACGAGCCTGCACTTGTCGAAGCCCATACACAGGAACATCAGTTCCACACATTTGTCGTTCAGCTGGCTCGCTGCGCTTAAATTGCTGTGTTTATGGTAGTGGTATACGGATTTCATGATTTCCTGGCTGGCGGCTCACTGGGAATTCCAAAACATCGCAAGCCAAGTGTAGTGAGGTTATGTTACAAGCGATGTGACAATATTGAAATGAAACAGGTTTTTAAGTTCTGCACACAAAAAAAGTATTTATTCGTGCAGCAGCTTATATTAGAACTGTAAAGAAGAAGAAGAAACTGACAGTATGACAAAAAAAAAGTGGTTGCAGGAATATTATAAACAAGACCATATACTTCTACTTGTACTATTTGAAAAGCATTTTCTTCGATTTCTTCAGTATTACATAAATGCACAGATACATCTTCCTATACATTTCCTCAATATCCTTCATCTTCCCCTTCATAATTTGGGCTTTCTATATTGCTGATACTGTCCATTGGTTCGTGTTGATATCTCATAAACAGTAGTAAGTCGTAGTAATAGCGTAAATTAGTTTTGTAGATTTAGTCTTCGTCTATTACACTTCTTGTTCAATTTTCATTTATATATATATTCCTTCGAAAAGTACTCCACAAAGAGTGGATTTCCTTTTTTATTAATGCACTGTCAACTTTTATATTATATTTTCCACTAACCTCTATCAATGTACTATATCCTAGTTTTTAAAAAAAATTCTGTTCGCGTTCTCATTTTGGTTTCACCTTCCAAATGCAGTATGTTGCCGATATGTCGCAATGAAATCAGCTACAAATTCTCTGCTCATCTTACTTAACTTGTTAGTCTTATCTGCTTCGAGTAAATTGCTAAGTGAGATATCTGTGTGTATGGTTACCGTCGCGCATGCTCGCCACGTTCAAATCTGTAACGATTGTTAATGGCATGTGATGCGGCTCGTTGTTAGACAATTAACACACACATTTTATCGTCTATATGGATCGCCACGGAATTGCTGGCGCACAAACAACGAAGAACTGTTAGGTTAAATGTATGGTTGTTATTTACTGTTTTCCTACCTTTAAAAATATAGGAACCTGCAATCTTCGGATAAGAACATTAGTTTAAGTGTCTGGCAGTTTGCTTCTGTAGCGAAGAACAACTTTGACGATGAAATAAAAAGAAAGTTGCAAAAGTGCACTCATTTATTGTGTGTAACTGTAAACTTTGAAAGTTGTTATATGTACTACTGAAGCTAACCAGACTGGCGACTGTGATCTAAGTTAATTTGGAATCTTCATCGCTTTTGAAAGTAACTCTATAAGTAAATATTTTCTTCAATACTTAACTAAGACAAAGAAAATAATTTAAAATAGCTACAACAGCCAGATTTGTAGCAGGCACAAGCTTCTTCACTCTCTTTTTTATCTACTGTCAAAAGTTTCGGAACCTAAGAGGGGGAAATCATAAAGTATTCTGTCAGAATATAATCCACTACTATCCCAGAAATGCCGGATGTTTCCTCACACTTCTGAACTGCTAAGCTTCTGTCTTTCATCACCAAATCACGTTCCTTGTCCACATGTTTTTGGCCTTCCTATGACGGGATCATCATCCGTCCTAGATTTTCCAGTTTAAATTCACATACCGACTTTTAACTGTGCTGCAAGTGGGAAGTCTTCTAACGCTGTCACCATATCTTCATGAATATCTTTTAATAACATCTCTTTCTTCAAGAAATATTTAATCAGAGTGCCCATTTATTTATTTCCCAATTCAAGATAACCAAAATATAGATTTGTTAAAAGACGCTGTCATTTTTTACAGTATTTTACTAAGGTATAAAAAATATACGCAGCAGTTTCAGACTGATGAGTGACCCTCGTACTTAGACAGGGTCATGACAGGAGCAAACATATTATCGAATTACAAATTTCCATAGTGAGATTGTCAGAATTGCTCATCACTTGCATCTCCCAAACCAGTTGAGCGTGTAGTACCGGGGTTTCATCAATCTGCTAGTTGTCACAGCAATGCCTTGTGGCAGCTGCAAGGTCCGGGATGGTCCTCAACTCACAAACCACGCCTGCGGTCTGGAGTGATGCGTGTCAAGGACGACCAGACCACCCACAACTCTCTTCAACAGGACGCGGGATCTAGTCACCGTCCGGCAATACTCCCTCGGGAAACACCATATAACACATTCCAGCCGTACCTATTAACGGAACGTAATGATTTAGAATATTGTGGATCCGTGAAGCATCAGTTAACCCTCCAATACAACACTATAAAAACGTGAAACCATTGGGTAATTTTTTCCACTTCAACACAGATATCAATATATGCACATCATTCTATCTCAGCTGCTAATATTTATGTCAAAAATTCTTGCAATCAATGTAAGCAACATAAAAACGGAAATGGGCACAAAATATTTTTGGGTTTAATAGAAAAGGGGTTGAATCCTGCATATATCTGAGAGGGCAATGAGGCGATGTACCATGGAAGTATGGGGGCTCTGCTACTAAACCATGGTCAGACACTTGATTGAGTATTGTAACAGAATGACCAAATATGGGTCATTCCGTACATTTTTATATATAATATTTTGTATATTTTTATATATAAAAAGAATAAGAAAGGAATTATCGGAGAGGATTGTCAGTGTTTGTGGGACCTCCCAGTTAGACGCGCCAGATTGTCGCGCCAGGCCGGCGGCTGCCAGGGACAATGGACACCAGCTACCCTTTCTAACGGATTTGGTCAAGCCTATAATCCCTTAGCTCCGGGAAACTGTACACTGGGGTGAATGCTCGTATCCTATCCCAGGTCTCCGAGCGGGCAGTTTTGGAGGTCACAGCTGACGAATAAGTCCGAGGCTATGCCGAGTTCGCACGAATCGAAAAAGACAATGTTCGCCTATCGTCACAGCCGGTAGGAGGAGCTCGAAAAGGCAGAACCAATCAACGAGAGAATATCCTTTGCATTTTATAATGCCGGTGTATTTTTGCTCTATGTAAACTACGGGCGACGGGAGGAGGCTTTTCCGGCGGACGCGGGAGAGACTTGACGCGGAGTCTTCAGACTGGAAGGAGTGGATCTTCCAAAGTTGGAGATCGCTCCGTCTTGGCATCGAACCTGAGGGTCGATAAGCGTGTCCTGTACAGTGAGGTCCTGTGCACTCATTCAGTACGCTGACTGCAGGACGTGGTGCATTGTCCGCTATAGCCAAGGGGCTATAGTAATTCCGCCGTCGCGGGAAATACATCGCCGTCACGGTAATATTTCTACAGTGCAGTGTGGTACTTTCATTCGGTCATTGGGTACAGCCCTGTAACGACCTCTGAATGATTATGAGTTCTCACTCCTCCAAAATATCGAGCTAGCTGGGGCAGACTTTCTTAAAGCCACACTTGGTGGATAATTTAAATTATCCTGGCGCCCGGCATTTGAGATCGGATACAGTTAATGTCAATACTGTAGTTGATTTATGGTTCCCGATCATTGTGAAGGGAACTTTCATTTTTAAAAAATCAAGTGTGAAGCTTTCTTGCTTGCCAATTAATATTGCTTCAAGATCAATTTTAAATGTGGTGGTGTTTTAATGTTTTGTTTGTTTATTAATATGTTGGCAATTGTAAGAAGAGGCTTTGCTTAGTTCCTTTTGTTAATATTTCAATGAGTCAATGTTAAAGATAAATAAGCCTCACCTGTACGCCATTATGAGTACCCAATAAATTAGCAGCCTAGGGTTTCTTTGAATTATAAAAAGAAGTAAAAGGTTTTCACCCTTAGCTCCCTCCCGGCACCTACCACTACTGTATTTTCGGCACAGGATGAAATCCACATTATGGGTACAGGTGTTGAAAGGCTACCAAAATATGGTAAATTTAGTTCCCATGTTCCTAGGGTGGGGCAGTTTTTTAGCCGTCGTTTCGCCCGATATTCTTTGGCCTTCTTTTATGGCGGTATTTCACATGCTACGCTAAAAGCTTTATTCTCCTTTGAGAGCCTTATACGTGTCAGGGTGTTGGAGGTCACCATGTGGGGTGTTTACCCCTCCATGGTAGTGTTCCGCGGAGATGAAACTGGGGCGGTTTATTCTTGCCTTCCCCAGTGTAAGTGTGTATCCGATGGACGAATCACCATCATGCTCTCGTTCCATACCATACGTACTGCGGAGAGGTTTGAGATTCAACTCAGCACTTTGATGCACAATCTGGTGATTATCAATTGTGCGCAACCATCTCTGCTATCATGTCGGCCTTGTAATGATGAAAATTTCCTTCAACACTAGGACACGAACCCGCTAACCCTGAGTTAAGGCCGCACACCATCACGATGCCGCAGCCAACGGAACCAACTTTATAACTGAAACCTAATTAAAGACATAGAATTAAAGAACAATTTATATTGTCAAAAACCGGATAAGAAAATATCGTGGAAAACCTATTATTGTGTGAATGATGGAGAAAAATTACAATCAGATACCGCGAAAAAACTTTTTCAAGCACTCCTTCCTTTTAGCCAGTTACCACCAAACTTGGTGCTGAATTTTTATTGATGATCCAGCGTTGGTGGTTTCTCAGTTAAACGGCGAAGTGTTGTGGCTTTTAGAGGCCATCAAACTAACTTTCGTTGCTTTCCAGCTTCACGTAAAAGATCAATATACACTTGAGATAAACAATGAAACAATGGCTAACTGGAAGGCAAACATAAATTCCATTTTTTTAAAAGAAACTTTGAAATTATTCATGGGAGATCATTGGTTGCTACATCACTGAATTCCATTTCGGACTAAATGAAACTTTGTAGTGATACTAGCGGACAGTGCGGTGATAAAGCAGAACGTTCCAGCGATGGTATTCTCTGTCACCTCAAGTGTTCTGTCGAAGCAACGTGGAGGAACTAAGATGTGCGAAATAAGGAGGTACCTCTCCTTTTGCGAACAGGCCATCTGACAATGGCGCCAAAGCAGTGGTAGCAACGTCCTGTTTCTCATTGGACTCACTGCAGTACAAAGGAGGGGGCACGGAGCCCAATCGGTAGAGGATCTGACGATGGCCTGGACGACCGCGCTCTGAAGGCATTGATTTTTTCCCAAAAGCTGAATGTTTGAAACGGTTACCTCAGGCCGATTCAGACTGTTCTCTGATAAGTACCAAGGAGGAAACTCGTCTTGGAAGGTTGCACAACAACACGTAGGGTCATATATAGAATACGGTTGTCCACCACTGCGAAATTTGCCTGGCTTCTCCATGTGGGTGAAAAAGGACACTTTATGATTCAAATAATACACAACACCGAGAAAAACTTCTATTTTTAAATTCGAAGAAGATTATTATTGATAGGAATGGATGGAGTCTGTGTATATAGTTGGTTATTTACAGATGACCAGGTAGTGAGGAGTGATAGCAGAAAGAGTAAAAGTTGAAGCATTTCATAATCATAATACATACAAGAAAGAACTGCTATTTTTGTGGCTACGAAGGTAGTGAGAGATGTTTCCGATTTTTATTGAGGCAATTTGACCGCGCTAAGTGTTTTGCACAGCAGGGGGTTTGACCTGACGAAGGACAGTGTCTGCTTAGCGCTGGGACGGCATTGGAAAGATTTACAAGTGAATGGAACTGCAGATGTATTACGATGTGCTAGGATTGTGAAGCAACTTCTAAGGTTTTTTTCTCTCTTTTTCTGTAAACCAATGGGAGCCGAGGCCGGGCTTCGGTAGAGGAGGCAACGGAATATCGCAAACGGGATCATTCATTCTAGCTGGGTTTGCCGAGGATTTTTTTTTTTTTGTAACTGCTTTACGTCTCTTTTTAACATCGAGGTCTTTAGAGACGGGAAAGGATGGGGGGGAAGGATGGGGGCAAGGAAGGGGAAGGAATTCGGCCATGGCCTTTTGAAAGAAGCATCCCGGCATTTGCCTGGAGTGATTTGGGGAAACCATGGAAAACCCAAATCTGGATGCCCGGACGGGGATTCGAACCGCCGTGTTCCCGAATGCGAGGCGAGAACGCTAACCGTTACACCGCCCCGCTCGGTTTTACCGAGGAAATGACTTGGCTCGCTTGACGCTAGGAGCAAGTGATTTAGCGTCGCACAGATAGGGCCAATCTGCACAAGTGTTTATGATAGGTTGTCTTGAATGGCGAATCCGCCATTCTGTGTTGTGTCGCTTGTGGAATTATGAGAGGAAGTATTCAGATGCAGCTGAGGTGCTGAATGGCTGCAGTCAACGGTAACTATCGTTGAATAACACACCTGCATTGATCTTCTGTTTTCGTTGAACACAAAACGCTCTTGCTGAGAGACCTGCATCGATAATGAGATTCCTCAATGCTCTTTGTAATTGCTAGTTGAGGTGGCGCACTATTAGTTAAAATTCACATGTGTTCAGTGTAAGAATTTATGACCATGAATGTAAAGGTTTTGCAAAATACGTTTAATTGAGTTGTCCTTTTCTTTGTGTATAAATAAATGATAAATTGTGAAACCTTAAACGTTGCTTTTTCTTAATGCAAAAGATATCCCTTCATGATTCTTCATTTTAAAATCATAAGTAATTTAAATGTAATAAGTAACTGTACTCCACAACCTTAATTGTTTTTTTATCATATTTTTTTAATAATTTCAATACACGAGAAAAGTTCAAATATCTCAAGAACTAGGAGACGATCTGCAGTACTACCAAAACAGCAAAAAACAACTTCAGTTTAATAATAAGTAGCCAGAATTATTTTCCTAAACTGCTTTTAATACCAACACTAAAGGCATTAAACAGTTCGCTTTTTTGTCACTCACTATTTAGCTTTCAAACGTCAGATACGAGTATTGTAGCTGGGAGGCTTTAGATCGTAGCTTCAAGAAGCAAAGAAGCTCGAGGGAGTTTTCTCCATTATATTATTAAAATTAATTTACTTAGTTTCCTTGCGTGCCATTTGCATTCGCTACGACCATCTAAGCGGTTTAAAGCCTGAAAAACAGAAGTTTAGGGAAGGAACTGGTAGATGCCGTATTATCTTTTAGCAAATGATGTATGGAACACCGAGCGTGATGGGTGAGCGGTAACGCTCTGGCCGCGCTTTCGGGAGGACGGCGGTTCGAATCCCTGTCCGGGCATCCAGATTTGGGGTTTCCATGGTTTACCAAAATCACTTGAGGTGATTGCCGGGATGCTTCCTTCAAAAAGTCATTGCCGAATTCCTTCCAGTTCTTTGTCCCCAATCCCATCCCACTCTAATTATCTTAACGTGGACAACACGTAAATCCAAATGTACAAAAAAAAAAAGTATGGAACATCTAGTTGGCATTGCATCTTTGTTTTTTCACACTAGACTTTCTGAATTGTATTTACTGTTCCGGTGTTATGAAACGTCGCCAAACAATTCAAATATGATCCTAAGCTTTAAAATGGTGAAAACCCCATGGAAATCTGCTCAGTAGTTTCTGAATTTTTCTGTAATATATATTCACGGTTTTATTTTTATTTATATGGATAGAATATTCGATTGGTGTACTGACATTACGCATCTGCACCTAGGCTAATTGTCCACCTCCTCGCTGTGTTTGTCGTCCTGGTCGGCGTCTGCCAGTGCGCTGAATGCGTGCGCACCTCTCTGACCGTTAGACTCTGGTGGGCGACCTCAGAGCTCACAACAGCCAGTCGCCGGCCAACTGTCGTGGAGGCTGGTTGGGTGGTGGGGAGTAATGGCAGTGTACCCTTGTCTTTCTGTTCGGGATGCTAGAAGTTCATTCAACTCGTCACTTTATTTTTGATTCAATCAGTAATTGAGCAAACAAAATAAGGGGTCACTGCAGTAAATAGGAAACTATTTTTGATACATACGTAAACTGTATTCCAATTAATAAATACGCTTTTCACAAAATTTAATAAAGATATCCATGTTTCTTGACAATTTCCCTAACGGAAGAAATGACTTTCTGGCAGTTTGTAATGGTGACACTATTTTAATATTTACTTTTGGTTAATAGCTCGTTTTGTTCGTCTTGCTTTGTGATAACTTCAAGCTTACTATATCTTTTTCACCTGCTCCTTAAATGATCCGATAATTAGAAAATTGTATCTACAATAAAACTGGTACGATGTAATTTTCTTTCATGTAGAATATGAGGAGTTCGATTTAATTTTTTTTTTAATGCTAAAAGAATTATTTCATAGATAATTATTTCTTTAAACACAATAAATGTAACAAAACGTTTATTTCTCTGCAAGGCATATGATTAATTCGTGAGTTTTTTTTTTTAGTTTTTACGTTTGCCGAATCAAATTTCACCAACTTGAAACTTTCGATGGAGGAAGTATGATGCCATTAATGGCTGTATTACAAAATTTCAATTTTTCCCGAACAGGTTTTGAAATGACACAGCGATCGCATTCTTCGCTTCAAGGTAAAAATAACACATTTGATGTCTGGTTTGATTTAATTGTGATGGAACATATGCGCCCGAGCTTATTTCCATCTTACACACCCACATTTTTTTTAAATCTTAAATTAATTGAATGATATTTTACCAATCACCCACCCTCGTTTTACCCTTTGCGAATTTTAATTTCAGATTGTTTCAGGTAACTTGCTTATCATTTTCCGTGCTAATTTATCCCAGTCCCCAAATCCCTTGTATCCGAGAGAAAATTTTCCCACTCCCTTACGTATGAAGTACGAGCTTTCGTTCATAATCACTATTTCTTTTTGGTATAGTTCCTCACAAATACACCCTAGATTACGCAACACATCGTCACAAACAACCGCCGAGGCGCTGTGTCCGCCATGCGCCCCGCCACTGACTGCGGTCTGGTTACTAACGGTCTGGCCGCGCCGCGGTTGCGCACGCATCAAGAGAGGCGCGGACAGCGGCGCATTGGACCGACCAACACCAGGACTGCAGCAGGCGCGGGGAGGTGGCGAATAGGGCAGCTGCCTCAGCCAACAGGCGCACTAACAGAACGTAGTAAGGCACTGTAATCTTCATTCTCAACTATCTCATTCGTATATTCTAATGTTTACCTTCTTCTGAAGTTCTTCCCTTCCACTGTAGGCTCCACTGACTTATCGCTAGAGTTATTCTGCTTCTGAGACCATTCTTTCTTCGGTCATATACTTCGTAAACAACTGGTTTCTCTTACTGCTTCTACTACATCTGATCCCATTTGTATATTTAAGAAAACAGTATCGTGACATTCCCGTGTTAGTGCGTAGACCGTTGATATGGGGGGTGTCACATTCTCCTTTATCTTTACTAGTGCGAAAAAGTTTTGCGAGGATGTGGAAAGTAATAATTTCATGTGACCCTAATGAAATAGTGACACAGCTTC
>JARYHS010008074.1:148584589-148631168 GCA_031002005.1 Vandiemenella viatica | reverse complement strand
CTGTAGTAAAGAAGGTGATACTCAACAGCCTTCCTAACATAGTCTATGCTGATCACTGCAACAACTCCTTCATCTCTGAGCGTAAAGACGTACAGACAACTGACAGTATCTACCGGTACCATCATGATGAGATCTACAGTCGGCTGTAACTACTAATTCTAAAGTACCGTTTGCCTTACATCCTCACCGTTGTTTTCAAGATGTTTTCTTTTTACTGTGCTATCAGGAAAGTTGATAAAAACATTTTTATGAGATGCTGTTACTATGTGACATTAGTTTCTCAAATGATTTTATGCAGTTTTTCCCATTTATCTATTTAGGGGCAGTGTCTTTTTCCACTCGTACATACTTAGTTGAGTGCTTTTGCAGTGTATCCTCCTTTACAGTACTAAAATTGTTCCGTCTGTTAACAAATTAATCAATTCTTATAATACGATCTAGCACCATAGTCCCGCTTCCTGTAACATCTCAGCCTCCTCTTTCACTAAAGTTTCCAGACCTCCTACTTCATTCTTTTTCTGAACACTTCATTTACAGAAAATCGTATTTCTGATGCTTTGGATTCTCTTCTTTCTGCTATTTCTTAAAGTCCGTATTTTAATTACATGAAATGCTATTTCAGAGCATTCAGTTTCAAATTCCTAGCGGCATATTTGATAAAAAGAATTTTGTTTTTTTTGTTATTACTATCCTGCTTTATATGTGACATTAGCAATGGCCGACAGTTGTATACAGTTCTTTTATTCTTATCATTCATGATGCATTTCGCTTTCATTGTCTTGCTTTTGTTTCTATTTAATCAGCTCTTTCAATATAAAGATAATGCCAGTCAGTAAGTCATCTCTTGTATCGGAGGAAAATATGAACGCAAAAGTAGGTATGATAAAAGTAACGTATGATAATACGGCTAAAGTAACATATGCATAGCATCGAAAATACGGTCTCCGTAAGCGGTAAAAACCATATTTCCCAATCACACAAAAAACTAAAACTCATATACGTTACACTCTTTAAAAGCGAAGATGGAGGAAGGTTTCTCTATTCTCTAAGCAGGAAAACTGTTTGCCTTATATCATAGGAAGCTTTAACATTGATCCAGCCCAAAAAAATAATTCTTAACAGGATTGCCGTAGATACGCTTCAAGCAAAACAATCGGCCGTTTAATTAAATTGTTGGTAATTCAAATTCTCAAAGTTACATGAAGGTATGTGATTCATACTAGTGACTACTGTTGTGCATGCATCATGCACTTTGATAATAAGCTTTGTTTCTGCTAATCTAAAACTCAGTGAAACATTTTTTTAAATATTATAAATCTGTTCATTAACCTCAGAGGAAAGCCACACAACTGACAGGTTCTACCATCCAGTCAACCAACCGAAAAATCGTTTTCGCATTTAACGACGTTGTAACCAAAACACAGTTCACGATTGCGCGTACTGATCCACGAGGCCATTCCGATCTCTTAAATTGGGAACCTGCTAGTGAAGTTTCAACTTCTGGCTTGAAATGTCCAAGCAATCCGCAGACGCACAGTTGTGACACGGCATTCGTAGGCAACCAGATGTATGGGATTCGGCCACTAACTCTGCTATTCGCAAATTTTTACGTTACCTATAGGCCAGATTGTCACAGGGCTAATTTATTGATGAGAAGACATGTTAAATTATTTCCTACAGCAATCTCTCCTGCCCAAAAATCTCTTACCGTAGATATTCCACATTACATTTTGTGAAAATTAAAGGGGTTATTGATTTGCCACTTACCAGTGATATTTAAAAATAAATTGATTGGATTCAGGCACAAAAATTTTCATATTACATTTTTTCTTATGCAGTAGATATCCAATATCAACTATTAATAACCAGAAAACACTCCGGTTGACAAACGGAATGACATAAAATATTTATAGAGGAAGAGAATAACAATTTATTTTGTCTGTCCCTATATCAGTATGCAGTCAACAGATTTGTCCTAAGCTAGTGTCTAACAGCAGTCATATAAAGACTCGAACAGTGAGGAAGCACACCTCCACCTTACTTCTATTTTTGCAGGGTTGGATTAATGGTAAATTTTCGGCCAGTCTGTCAGAATTTAGAAGACCTCATCAGCTCGGATGATACCAACATGGCCTAACTTCCCACCTCTGCGGCTCTACGAAGGAGTCAAACTGTGGTTTGGTTCGTTGTTTCTCTCTGCTTGTAGTTGTCAGATTCGCTATTGACAGGGAAGGCAAGATTGGGTGGAGTGGGTCGGTTGTTTGAAGAAAGCTGGATTTAAGGGTTGGCATTTTCTACGGATTTCTTCAGTGATACGTTTCTCTTTAGCTGAAGGAATCTGAACAACTTTTACACTTAATCCACTTTTAGTTAATATATTCTTTAAGCTCAAACTAATAATCCTAAACATAAGTTTCTCGATAACTTTTATGGCCTTGCGAATCGCCATCGTCAAGTCATTAAAGGCGGGAGAGGACTGGTGACAAGGAACTGGAATATATTCGGCCATGGCCCATTTTTAAGGAACCAACCCGGCATTGGGCTGGAGTGATCTCTGGAAACCACTGAAAACCGAAATCAGGTTGGCGAGGGAGGGTGTGAATCCACATCCTCGCCGAATTCCAGCCCCGTGTGTTAGCGCTCGATCATTGGGCTCGGTCACAATCCCTTCAACAGCATCCATTTTTGCAGATAAACTGTCACATTGCACTGTATAGCAGCACTGACGTAGGTGTTAATGCAATTTCCTTGTTTATCGTAATACAGCAGAAGCAAATCTCGTACCCTTGACAGGTTCCAATTTGTTTCATTCTCTCGTTTTTATATGCCTTACCACACAAGAACGCAGCACATCACGCATGAAATTATTTTTAATTTTACTTATTCTACTGTCTTCAGGATATAATAGAAGTGGTATGTTGAGTATTTTTGACTCATTCCGGAAACCTGTCACAAAAAGTACCGTTACGCACACGAAAGCTTATTACTCAGCGAATACCAGTGGTGACCACAAGGCTGGACATCCCACATGACGAGGTATCCGGCACCACAGACAAAAGTGGCTCGCCTTTCTCCTCCATTCACGGTGAGAACAAAGACCATCGCTAAATGATTTCGTGTGAAAAGTTGACTTCATATCATCATACCATAGTTGAACAAATGTTTGCCTGATTTTCGAGGTGTAAGTGACAGTCGACTGTCTGCAATCTATAGTTTCGTTTGGATTGAGACAGGTTGGAGCAAGTAACATTCAACATTTCTTTGTGGACATTCGTAAAATACGGCACTTGATTAATTTTGCGAAAGCAGTCAGTGATATAGCTATGCGTGTACTACGACCAAAAAAAAAAAAAATATTACTTAAAAAAACCCAGTAAAATGCAAAGTTTTACATGTAGAACTGTAGAACTCACTTTATCAAAAAATAAGAAGACTGCTGCTTTGTTTACAGAGACACGTAATAAGACATGAAGTCACAACAGATGAAGTGACAGCTACCAGCGTTTTAGCGCCAATATTCAAATTAAATATAATGTTGAATATTGGAGCCAAAATGCTGGTAACTGTTATTTCGTCTCTCGTCACGTCTCAGCGGGCGCCGCTGTAAACAATGCAGCAGTTTGCTTATTTTATTGACAAAATGAGTTCTACAGTTTGCAAGTAGTTTGTAGTGCCTCAGTGCGAAAACACATCAATTAAAATACCAGGCACTTTTTTATTTACTATACAAACAATGAACGTATGCGGGCTAAAACAGAGGTTTTTTTTTCGAACACAATTTTGATGTTACTCATTTCATATGACGAAAAATATGTCTCGACAGATGGCATCATTGAATACAACTAGTCGGGGCGAATGAGAAGGTATCTCACAGACCACGGTGGAAAGAATGTTCGTGAACAGCAGACGTCTTAAAGATAGCGTGGCGGGAGAAAATAACCACCACACTCGTACAGCGTGGCTTGCCGTCCACTAGTAGCACAACGACGGGATCAACAAATGCTATGCAACAGTCACAAAGAACTCTTACTTTTACCGAGCGTGGTAACGTTCTGGCCTCGCATTCGGGTGGACGCCGGTTCGAATCCCTGTCCGGGCATTCCATGATTTCCCAGATCACTCCAGGTGAATGCCGGGATGCTTCCTTCAAAAAGAAATGGCAGCATTCCTTCCCGTTCCCTTTCCCTAATCCCATCCCGCCTCTAATGACCTCGAAGTCGACGAGGCGTAAAGCCATAAGTAAAAAAAAAATTACTGTCCTGTTTACGAACAAAGCCCTGCTTTTTTTTATGTTTTATTTTTTGTCAATAGTCATTAAAGATTATTTAAGCTCATCTGTCTCCGAACAATGAATGTAACCTATGTTTACATTTTCCTTTAGAGCAAGGCTCCCCAAAGTGGTCGATAACAGTACTTCAGGGGTCGATTAATACGCGGAGATTGATTAATACTAAAGAGGATCAATTAAACTGTCAAAGGAAAAATACGAATGTTCCAATAATAATAATGTCAATAAAGAAAATCAATTTCCGTATGTTTGTGAAGTAAATGATGAAACTTTCTACCAATTAGTTGTGTATACTGAGGTGGTTGTCAAGAGGTGATAGTTTGCAGAGGCTCGTCTAAGGAGTTTCTTAGGAAGTTGGATCCATCGCTATCTGAGAAGTTAAAATAGTGCAACAACCATCTGTTCTTTTTGGCAGACCTTTATTAGAAATTTATTCCATCCATCCATAACTTTGTTAGTATTTTTGAGATTATAATAACTGTGGACAATATCTCCTTTTTGTTCCAATGTTATTGGGTGGATTTTGTAATATATTGGAACTGTAAATTATTTGTTTGAGTTTTTATGCATGTCTCCTTAAGACTTAGTATTAGAAATGCCCAAAATGATTAAATGTTTTTATTAAATAATTATTGTGGGGGTCGATAAACAGATAAATATTCTATGAAGGGGTCGGTGCTTGGTTACCCGTCGACATCGTGGTCATTAAAGCCTTAAAGCCGGGGAAGAATTTGGGACAAGGAACCAAAAGAAATTCGTGTTTCTTATTTTTTACTTATGGCTTTTCGCTTCGTCAATGTCGATGTTATTAGAGGTGGGATGGGACAGGGGACAATGAACGTGAAGGAATTCGGCCATGGCCTTTTGAAGGAAGCATCCTCGCATTCGCTTGGAGTGATTTGGAGAAACTATGGAAAACCCAAACCTGGTTACCCGGACGGCGTGCTCTCGAATGCGAGGCCAGAGTGTTAAGCGCTGACCCAACACGCTCGGTGAAGAAATTCTGCCATGCCCCTTTCGAAGGAAGCGTTCCCACAATCACTTCGAGTGATTTCAAGAAAACGGAAATATGAATGGTCGGACAGAGGATGGTACCTGTTTCGTCCCTGATGTCAAGGCCCGAACATTAACAATAAACCTCCAGTCTCGGTGAGTTTAGTGTTATACTGTTTGCGAATCTTGTAGTTTTACGGCGGAATATAGAGATCATTCCAGTATTCTCCAAGACGAGCATACAAAAACGCTTCAATGTGATAGGCTCGAAAGCAAACAGCCAAATCGTTACATATCCAAAATAAAGACGGTGTTCATAACCGATAAAGTTATGATTTAACTATAAATATTATTCACGTTGACGTCATCGTGCAAATTTTGCATATATACGTGCATTTTTCCTTGAGCTAGACCTCATTCCTGCTTTTATCAGTAATGTTTTGCTATTCCGGTATCTACTGAAAGGGATGCAATTTCGTATTTAGTATTCGTTTTGGATCACTCTTACGTAAATTTACTGATATTTGTTGTGTACAACTGGGTAACTTCCACCTCAGATTTCTGGCACGTTATTCCAGTTTTCTCTTTGATAAATTTTATAGTGGAACATTAAGTTCAGATATTAACACATATAATATAATCAAAAGCAGAGTGCTTACTATATCAGGTTTCCAGGCGCAGACTTTCTCTATGATCCGGGGAGACGATCCCAGGTGATTTACCGTTGCCTTCACCAATGTGAATCTGGTGTGTTTAGTGTAGAGCAGGGGTGGCCAACCCGCGGCCAGCGGGCCGCATGCGGCCCGCCTTGAACATTTTTCTGGCCCGCGAGATTCATCACCCTTTAACAAAATATTTTTTACATTTAATTTTTAGTGTTAAATATTTCTTTACAATGTGTGTTTAGTATCATTATTAGTATATTATCTATGTTTACATGTAAGTATAATAGTAAACACAATAATTACTAATAATATTTTATCCATGATGGATTGGTGGAACTTCCGCGACTGTGATGTCAAATATGGGTTGTAAAAAATACAGCAACCAGTCACAATATGATGATGTTTATTAAACCATTACCGGTTTCGAGCTATACCTGCTCATCTTCAGATGGTTTGTAAATTTTACATTAACAAATGTAATATACATGAATGTATGGTTGTCCTACAGTAACAAAAGAAGTATTTGTTTATTGATCATAAATTAATAAGGTGCGATGAAGAAGATTACAATTTGTTATTACTTACATTTTGCAACTGAATATATCCGAAAGCGAAACTAAAGCACTATAAATGCACATATTTACAAACATGTGCTGCACTAGCACTGATGGAGAAGGATATGAGCACACTGTGTTTGCCACCATTTGTATATCATGTGTGAAATGGTGGCAAACACAGTGTGCTCATATCCTTCTCCATCAGTGCTAGTGCAGCACATGTTTGTAAATATGTGCATTTATAGTGCTTTAGTTTCGCTTTCGGATATATTCAGTTGCAAAATGTAAGTAATAACAAATTGTAATCTTCTTCATCGCACCTTATTAATTTATGATCAATAAACAAATACTTCTTTTGTTACTGTAGGACAACCATACATTCGTGTATATTACATTTGTTAATGTAAAATTTACAAACCATCTGAAGATGAGCAGGTATAGCTCGAAACCGGTAATGGTTTAATAAACAACATCATATTGTGACTGGTTGCTGTATTTTTTACAACCCACAATAATTACTCATGTTTCAATGTTTCACTCCAAAAAAATGTCTCTAGTGGGGATATATAATATTATATGCGGCCCGCGGAGTTATGAAGCACTTCCAAAGTGGCCCGCTAGATCATTTGGGTTGGCCACCCCTGGTGTAGAGCGTTGTGATGTGAGATAAGAGAGAAAGTGCCCGCTGGCGCCCTATTCAGTCCTACTCTTCCGAAAGACACATAGGATTCATCATAGTTTTATGTCCCTATACGCCGGACGGATAACCATCAACAGTGTCATATGACCTCACTCCATACACATTGCGTAGAGGCTTGGGATTTAACCCAGGACTTTGGCATACAATCTGGTGATTAGGAATTGTGCACCACCCCTTCTACCCTGAAAGACAACTTCCGATCATTAAAATTTTTTCCACCAGCGGAGTTCGAACCAACTAACCTCGTGTCAGATACCCGACTCAAAGGGACGAGCTTATAATGCAGTTCTGCTAAATGTTGCGAATGTCGTATACTAGATATCAGGGTTCATTGTCTCAGTGATTCCCTTTAATTCAATATTTTTCCTCGTTAATAAACAGTTGTAACTGATTTATCGAGTTTTTTCGTTGCATGATTTCGCACATCATTACTGGAGGTACAGTTATTTGCATTCGTCCGTTGAGCTGTCTGCTTGAACTTTTAGCTGTAATGAAACAAGTTAAGTTGTAGGTCTGTAATGAGGGTTGTTCGCAGTTCACTGCTACTGCAGTGAAGAACCTTGGAAACAGACTGACTCCTGCTGTATTTCTGTGAATTGCTCAGTGATTCTACGGCTTCACCCGGCGACTCAAACTTGGAGGGTCCCGCGGGCTACTATTGTATGTCTTCCTTACAACATGCCGTTCGCCTGTGATTACCTTTGGTACGTCAACAGTTCAAATTAAATGAGATACATTACAGACATAAGAGTCATAATTCTTCTTTTTCGGGAGTTACTACACAAGAATTTTTTTTTGGTCTGACAGTAGTAACAGTAGGGTGTTATAATCTAACTCACTCCCAAGTTATTTTGTTAGCAGTATTTCTTCGAAGATGCGGAACTTAGGTCGTCTAGTGGTCTATACTTCCACTTTGGTTAAGTACTTCATCAATTCATTAAATTATACAGATAATAACGTAGTTTCATAAATGATAAATACTATTGTAAAATCCTAATCACATTTATTCACAACTATGACACCGTGCATACAGTTTATCTTGAAAACCTGTTCCCGAAGCAGTGCGCGTAAACTGATTTGCATGCGCTTCTCCTGATACACAACTGAAAAACGTCTCTCGTTTACAGTGCGCTCCTATACCTACTACATCGAGACTTGTGGGTGCTTACTAAGGCAGGCGCCAGCCAGCTACCAGAAAGCCAACGAAGCTGAAGGGCAGTGCAAACAGTCAGCTATTATTAGTTTTCTTTCATAACAATCTAAATCCCACTCAGATTTATGTAGTGCTGTTTTCAAACAACAATACAGACAATTTAAAGATTTTAAACACAGCAATTTGTAATTATTAAACTACTAACTTGAAACTAGGAAATAATTTAATATAAAAATTCGTAAAAGGCGAAAATTAGTGAATAGGGAAATTGAACTGAAGGAATTTAAGATAAAAATTCGTGAAATTTGTAAGTAGCACAGCAGGAAGATTGTACCCATAGAATATCCTGCACCGCAATAGTATTAAAATATATAGTACTAAAAGCAATGAATAGCTATTAAAATCACTGATGCACATATTCATATTCTGATACGATAACCTTCCATCACCTTCAACTATTAATGTTGGGAAAATGTGATGAAAAGGAATTTTTCTTTTTTTTTTGCTTATGGCTTTACGCCTCGTCGACGTCGAGGTCATTAGAGTTGGGAAAGTTGTTCTTCCCATTACTCCACAAGAAGAAATCACTCGGAGTCAGACCTGGTGACCTGGGAGGCCTTAACAACAGAGGAACATCACTTGGACCAGCGCGCCCTATCCAGCGATGTGGCAGTCCTCTGTTGTGAAAGTCGCGAGCATTTGTACTCCAGTGACGTGGAGCCTAGTCCTGTTTGTATGATGAAAGTGGAGGAGCCAGTACTTTGAAAAAAACCAAATCTGCAACATATCTAGGTACACTGATCCGGTCACCGTCTGCTCGATGCAGAAAAAGAGCCCATATAGCTATTTCTTTGGTACGGCACAGAAGACATTCACTTTTGGCGAATCCCTTTCCAGATTCACAAAGGTATGCAGAAATTCAGAGCCCCAGACTCTTACATTGTGACGATTCCCCTTTCCAGGCAGATGAAAAGTCGCCTCGTCGCTGAATACAAAGTTCTCTGCCAAGTCCTCATCATTTTCCATTGCTTCCAGCATTCAGGTGCAAAAACCAAAACGCCTGCATTAATCATCTGGGGTCAGGTGTCGTACCAATTACACACGATAAGGTTTGAAATGCAAACACCGACACAAAACATTCCACACACCCCATGCTGATCCATTTACACAGAGAACCAGTGTCACAAAACTGGCGAAACCAAAGTAAAATGATGCAGTTTTTCCGTATTTTCGCACGAATACAAGCAGCACATTCGTAATCCAAGAATACTTCGCATGTTCTAACACACAAAACTCTTATCCTGCTTTTCCGCCATCTTGTCCACTGTTGCCATCTAGCGTGCACGCCATACACCAAGTGGGCTTTTAAACTTGGTGAGTTTGTGTATCTTTTCGTGTATCACTCGCCTTTGTAGGTGGTAAACCTTTGAAACCCGATGAATCATTTAGGCTAATCCTGTATATTCTTGTATTTTCACCGTGGATGGTGTGACACATTTAGAGGTTGGATCCCTAGCAGCTCGCTCAGCGCGTTTTATAGTCTCCTATCATGTCTCCGTCCCAATTATGTCTATTCCACCAAAACTTGAAAGCATTACGACTTATATGTGCAACACAAGAGCGACGTGTATATCCATTCCGAAAGAGGCATTCTACACAAACTTATAGCAGCATTATTGTTTGTGAAAATTGCAACACCAAGAAGGAATTGTCTGTATGACTTTATATTCGGAGAATATGTTTAACAATGGAACCATAATAAGTGAATAAGATTGCAGAAAGAACGCATTCGGGCAGACTGCATTCATTGTTGAACGCCGTAAGGGACAAACGTTAATTGTGATGGCAATAATATGCGATCTTACCTCCTACGTATGAACGGCAACCTGTACAGCAGCTACTAAATCAAGGAGATTTTATTTCCCGAGGCACTATCCTTCCTGCAGGTAGCTCTACATGCGATATTTCGGCAGGACAATGCCCGGCCACATGTGGAGAGAAATATACAGCCCTTCTTCGAAGAACGACGGATACCAATGCTTCCCTGATCTGCACGTTCACTTGACATGTCTGGAATATTGTTCTGGTACTCCTGCAACCGCTGTAGATGTTTTGATGACGCGGTTGCGAACGGCGTGTGTTCCCCAGCAGCATATCCAGTCACTCTTTGATTCCATGTCACGCATCTAGAAGTTCTGATTGCAGCACGTGGCGTCTTCACACAGTAATGAATTCGCGCTTTAAGTTACGGATCAAGGTCATACCAAATGTACTCAATGTACTGATTAATGTATTACCCAGAATCATGATCAGCCACCAAAACATCACCACGCACTATTGCAGGAACAAGTGTGTTGGTTATTTGTGACAATATTACGACTCGTCAACAACGAATTCATTACGTCTGACAACAGCAGTGCTATACTTCGTGATCATAGATTTCGACAATGTAACGTAGAATTCTCTTAGTTACTTGTCCAACATATCGCCTCCCAAAGTGTTAGTAGCATCTTACATTCTGTAATGTTACGCCGGTAATAAAGACAGTTAAAAAGAAAAAGAGAGCAATTATTGAAATTATCTGCATGTAATAATATACACTCGCAGAGATGAGGAAAGGTAAGTAGTGACAGAAGCCGGCCACAGAGCCGGACAAAAGTGACTCCCATTTGCCGAGGCAACCTGGCGAAACTGTATTCGTCGAATACACACTTGTTGCAGAGTGTAAGCGACCAGTACAAATTAAGTATAGCTTGAACCTTTCTCAGGTAAAGGATGTCCCGGAAGGTGTTTGTATTCCGAATAATTAACTCCCCGACATGCACTTTTGATCAAGAGACCTCAGATCTTAATCACATCATACTTTCATGTTCGCAATACCAAGCTCAACGTAAGCGACTATACAAACAAATACAACAGCTATCGGTTAGTTTCCCAGCGAACCTAATTACCATTCTACAATCAAAAAATATACAGGTCTACAATGCAATCATCCGCTTCTTGCAAGACACAAACATAAAGATCTAATGCCCATAAAATGTAATGCATAAGACCTCAATGATGTCCTGTAAAGTTACCTTTGTAATGTTGCTATTATAATGTTATCGCACTATTGTTACAATGTTTTTATTGCAATGTTATTATAATGGTCTTATTACCGTGTTGTAAAATTGTTATTATAACATAGTTAATGTAAACTGTTGTAGTTGCAAGATGGCTAAATGGTCGCAGACCAAAGGCCAATAAATAAAATTTAAAAAAAGGTGTTTGTATGGAAAACGACTTGAATGGGAGAGCAGCGAATTGTGTGCTCTGAAATACTGACTGAATGTGGGAGAAGATTGTTGGCAAATAAGGGGGGGGGGGGAGCTTGTTGCAAGATAAATCCTATCTGATGGCGAGCTAATTTGCAGGATCGAGTGACTGGACGGCGACAGCTCGCCCACACTTCTTGAAGACTCGCGGCCGGCTGAATGACACTTCCAACGACTCCTCATTGTCTCACGTCACTGATAGGGGCCCGGTGCGGGCATTGGTCATCTCGACGACTCTCGCCTCATCAGCTAGGGAGCGTGCATAAACCACGTAGCTCCATTTTGGTCTCCTGTGAACCCCCCCTCCCCCCCCCCACGTAGTCCTACGTGGCTTTTGCCTCTACCCCACCCCCTCCCCCACGTAGCACGTAGCTTTATTCCATTTTGATACCAGAAGACATTTTGTACTGTTTTCTCTTGTCAGGCTATTGTAAATTACATACGGAGATAATTAACTGAGGGAAATAAGTATTCACATGCTGTTATGAGTTCTGTTCCTCATTTTAACTGTGAAAAATGTTATGAAAGGAAAGCTACGTGGTCTGGCTCGGAACCCCCCCTCCCCCCACGTAGCCCACGTAGCCCAACGTAGCCCACCCAACGTAGCCCACCCAACGTAGCCTTCCAGCCAACCCCTCCCCCCCCCCCCCCTGGACCGAGCCACGTAGTTTGTGCACGGTCCCCTATCCCAGCGCGCATCGTCGTTGTGCGGGGGTCACACAATGGCAGACAGCCGTTTTTTCGCGATTCGCCTCGATGCTCCTACCAGTGAACTGTAAAGAAATTAATTTGGGCCACAGTTTGCCAGAAGTCAGTTCATAAGCCCTGTAACGCTTGTGAGAAATTTCATGCTCACCGCCGAATAATCCATTGTGAATTGGTAAGACTTAGGTATGTAACGACAGTAATTTCAATCACGTATGTATCTTTATATTGGTCGGATACTCAGAAGTAAAGTTCATTCGGTTTGATTTTATTTAAACAGGAAACAAAGATGTTAATATTTGATTATAAATTTGCGGATCTTCAGTAACGTTGACCTCCCTTTTCTCATGCATCCCTTTTTTTTGCTTATGGCTTTACGCCCCGTCGACTTAGAGGTCATTAGAGACGGAAAAGGTCTGGGGACAAGGATCAGGAAGGAATTTGGTCTTGGAATTTTGAAGGAAACATCCGGGCATTTTCCTGGAAATTGGGGAAACCATGGAAAACCCGAATCTGTATGCCCGGACGAGGATTCGAACCGGCGTCCTCCCGAATGCTAGGCCAGAACGTTAACCACTCACCCACCACTCTCGTTTCATGTATTATCATTTTATGTATAAAGGTATTAAGGTTCATATAATTGAGCTCACTGGGTATCATGTTCATTAATTTTTAGCAGTCACAATCTTCGCCGATAATGATAATAATACACACGAGGGAGATAGCGGGTTATATTGACTCAGCGTTTCTACACGTAGAATCAAAGTTCAGCATTGGTCCGGATATGAGTATTTCTCAAAAGCTTCAAGGGGAAAACTGGCGAAACCTACTGGTTATCAACTATAAGTTTACTGTCAAAAACATGGCAAGATTTACGATACGTTTCAGGCAAAAGTACAAAACAAAAACGAGTACAGGAGTTTACAAGCGACCTTATCTGCTAATCAGTGCAAAATGAAAGACAGATTCATATTCAAAATGATCTAAGTTAAATGATTACCTGACTAAATGGTAATCGAGTATGGCAACAACAGGACAAACAACTCACCACACCACTACTATCTAGAATTCATCTTCCATCTTGTTTGGCTAGCTTGCTGTGCGTATGGCGTTCCTTATGCATGATGACTGTCGTATGATACTGAGATTATACATGTTTTTGCTGGACGGTACGCCTTCAACCATAGGGTGGATCAAGGCCGTCATTTTCTGATAATAATGGCGAAACATTACACGATTATAATTCCAGTATGTTTTGCTAAATTTCGGCCACATATTGCTTTTTACGGTGGTTGCTCGTTATACCTATTCAACTCAGAATTATGATGAAACTCTGCCTGATGCTTGGCTAGATGATCTATTCCATTGAAATTAAGCGTTCAGGACTAGCTTGTAAATTAAAAAAATAAATTAAACATTCCAAAGGTCCGTTCCCAGGACGGAGGCCGCCCTAGACGGATACCCCACAACTAGTATTGTAAAAAAAAACAGTTTTTTTTTCTGAAGTGAAAAAAACAACCTGAAAAAAACTGTAAAAAAAACGTGTTTTTTTCTGGGACATGTTTTTTTTCATAACTACTAAATTTCAAATTTTTAATGCATTTATCGTTTAATATGACTGTTACTAAGTACTTATCGTACTTTTAAATCTACTATATTTTTCTGGTTCAGTAGAAAAAAAAATTACAAAAATATTGGTATATTCTTTTACGAATGGGGACTTCCCGAAAAGGCTAGGTTGCGTTAGAAGGAATCCCCGTTCCCCATTGTTTGGATTGATACTCGCTATTTGAACTAGTGCTGCCAGGCCCTACAAATTTATCTGTAGACCTACGAATCATTTCAAAAAATTAGGAAATTTAACTACGGTTTTTTGCTCTTTTTATTACTTGTTGTGCATTCCTTATATTCGTATACTTGTTAAACTCGCAGCGTATAGTGATACTGAGTCATTAAATTGTCAGTAATTATGAAAAATTTCCTTGCAACCGTTGGCGTAAACCAACGATTGAAAACAAATAAAGCTCCTATTTTGTATGATAATAGATTTAAATTCAAACTTAAAAGACCGTAATACAGAACTATCGGCGCAGTTTTCATTCACAGTGTGTACTTTGCTCACAATTTAAAATTTCAATCTCAAAAGCTTTTGCATGCAATACAACCAGTAAAAGAAAATGTAACTATTTCTGAAGTTATGGATCTAGAGGGGACAGAAGAAGAAACATAAAATTCCGACTCCGACCGAACTAGTGTTGGTAGTACTGATATTAGTGAATGTGGTACCGACATAGAGGATGAATAAAAAATTATGTTACCAATATAGATCCATTTATGAATCATTATGCAAGATATTATATGATTTAGTAAGGTTTAAAACACACATGTAAAATGTAAGTTCCATAAATAAAACTATAATTTAACAAATATATTGTTTTCTGAAAAAAAACAAATTTAGATAAAAAACAAAGGTGCTAGGTTTTTTTTTCATGTTTTTTCACAAATCTGAAAAAAAAACTTTCTTTTTCAGTTTGCAACACTACCCACAACACGCCTTGGGAACGGGGCCGCCTCTGCTGGTGGGGATGGCGCGCAGCTACCCACTCTATGTCGGGAAACATCACAGGCGTTTGTAGTGAAGCGCTGTTGGATCACCATCTACCCTTGGATATTTTAAGCTATGGTGTATATGATAAGTGTTAATTTGTTTGTGTAGTCTATAGTTTTTACTGCAATGCACAAAATTTTTATTTGCCGTTTGTAGTTCCTCACTGTAATTAATTTTAAGTAAGTAATATCTTAAAGATATCACAAATATTAAATATTAGTTTTTGATATCTCTCTTAATGATGCACTAAGATTTTGGCCAATAAGTATGAACTATCATGTGCATTTCCTGTATTGCTCCCGTTTTAAGGTACAGTGTTTATGGAGATCAGGTGGACGTTGTAATCAAGCTTAAGACGCCATGTAATGGCAGCACAGTGGATCATTATTTGTCAGTGTCAAATGTCTAAGCATATATACTGCTTCTCCCACTCAACGAATGACAGATTGGAATATCGTTCGATATAAGGGTATCCCGTGGGAGCGCCGGGACAATGAAGCGTGGGTGACAGCAGCTGAGGCAGTGATGTACCGCTTATGTCGAGTGGGAACAGCAGTGCCAGCTGTAACTTACTTGGCAGCAATTTTATTTATTTAGCTCCAAAAGATATCCAATCACGTCCTAAAAATTTATGCCGTATTACTTCCTGCATACGCAATAGCAATCGTTCTAAATTGCAACAATCGTATATGAGCAAATCTTCACAAATTGAGCTTCACATGAGAGATTTATATATATATATGAGTGATTAGGTTGAGATTGGAAAGTTTTAGATGTTTCGCTTAGATAGTTATATTTTAGGAACGGATAAACTGTAATTTTTTCTTTACTTAGAGCTTTACGTCTCTTCGGCAACGAAGTCACTAGAGCCTGGAGGTGATTTAGGGCTAGTAACGGGAAGCAATTGAACCGTGGGCTACTGAACAAACTACACGCCATTCGACTGGAGTGATTTCGGAAAACCATGCCAAGTGCTCAAATAAATTACATCTACCTTAGACATACGATTTCATCGTCCCGAAGAGCATCGTCTTTGCCCCATATCTGTAATAGATTACCGATTTTATTCCGAACTCGACTTCGTATAACCTGAAATAGATTATTTATTTTTCCAAGAATTGGTATGTTGCCTCCTTTATCTCTCGATATTGCTTTTGTCTGAATTTGACTACAAAAATCGTATTTATTCTTCCGCGATACAAAACTTCAGTGCACAACTTGTAAACTTCCGAATAACACACTTCATAATATAAACATAACACAGACGTTATAACTGTATTAATTATCACTTTACCATAGACAACTTATCATCTGTAGTAGCTCAGTTTCTCTCTACATGAAAACATCTCTGTCATCCATCTCTCCTGGTCTTCCAATCCTCCTCATCTCTTTACTCCTTTTATTTGGTAGATCTGTATTTCTGTTGTTAACCCATATAGTACCTTATCTCAATTATATAATTATATCAACAATCATTATTATTCATATTGTATATTAAATAAATTACCAACATAATCTTACTTCACCCATAAAGAAAAAAGTGTTACGTATGAAAAACCGAAATTTGTGTTGCCAAACGGGGATTTGAACCTGTATTTTCTAGAAAGCCGGATCAGAGCATTACTGCTTATATACCGGAAATTACAGGTAATTTTTTTTGTTTTTGTTTAATGGTAATGTAAAACAGATACATAGTGAAGAATAATATCGAGAGTATGTCTGGGTTTGTATATTTTATTTATAAACGTTATGATCGTAAAAGTCGCGAATTTAAAAAAAAAAAATGGACAACCGCTACGTCACTACTATTAAAAAACTGTTTCAGAAACTCTTAACATTTTTTAGTTGTTGTGATCTGGTTCCAATACACACAATAACATGAAAGTCACTTGCAGCGGAGCCGCCTTGTAGCTACTGCCAGCACAACACTTCAGGTCCGCTTACAGCCTAGATCCAAGGCTGTTTCATTTTGTCCTGTTAGTGTCTTGAACTTGTTCCAGAATTTTCGTCCTTCTCGGTAGTTTAGTTGTCGGCTTGTCTCGTCCCATTCGGTTTGCTTGCTTTCAGATATCATGTGTTTGATATGATTGTTTAGCCTATTCCACACAGGTCTTAAGGTAGGATTGTTGTTTCGTTTTATTTCTCTGTATATACGTATTTTTTGTTTAATTAGTGTTAGTACTTCAGATGGTATAGTTGCTTTCCAGTTGTCTATTTTGTTTGTCTGAATTGCTTCGTCAATAGTTGTCTGGAGAGTATTTGCTATTCGTTTGGATATATTCTGGATGTCATTGTTGTCAGTGTTTGTGACTGGGTATTTCAGCGCTTTTGTAATTATGTCACTGTATTTTGTCCAGTCTGCTTTATTTATCATTTTGATTTCTCTGGATTCCGGTCTAGGGGGAGGCCCGGGGGCGGCTGTCGTCTTAAATTGATTGGGATGTGGTCGCTTGTGATGCAGTCTTCTAGTTTTTGTAATTGTATCCTGTCTGTCAGGCTGCTACTATATAGTATGTTGTCCGGAGTTGAGTGTCCCTGTAGTCCTATAAATGTCAGTTCTTCCGTTTGTAGCCTGCATACATTTTCTGTAGTCAGGAGCTGAAATAATTGTAGTCCGTTATTGTTGTCTTGCGTGTCATCTAGGTACTGGTGTCTGGCATTAGGATAAATTCTTTGAAAGTCGTTATGTATCTGATGAAGTTGTTTGGCTGGTTGTTTCTGGGCGGGTTATATATGCAGGCTACTAGTAGGTCACTGTCATGTAGTCTCTGTATTACTATCATTACTGCTTCCAAGTTGTCATATTGTATTTGAAGTAGGGTTGCCAACTTTTCAGGTTTCCACGGCCGGACAAATGTCAACATTTCAGATCTCCACGATCAGACAAAAGCCCACGGAGAAGAGAGGGTGGAGGGGGGTATGTATGTTAAAAAAAGTAAAATTTAGAGAGCAATTAGTTTTTTATTTTTACAGTTAATTGTTGTTGGAACAATTGCGCACTAAAATATAAGAAAAAATATTGTTTGGAATTACAATCACTAATATTTAATAAATTAATTATTTAATAAAGTAACTACAATGAAACCTCTGCAGAAGAAACAGTGTCTTCTTCAGCATAACCATTTTTTTAAAAAAAATATGGTTAAAGCTGCTGCTTTAGATGTAGATTTTGGTTTCCTCACATGTCCTTCTGTATTCGCATGACGTTCCATTGTTTTTATACCGTCAAATTTTACCCATAAAATCATTTTACACACTTGGCAATATGGAGCGGAATCGTTTTCTTAAATACGTATCTACGTTTTAAATTAGTCATTTGGGATCCACTCCTCTCTGAAACAACAATAACGTTTCCGTACGTTCTTCGGCATATCACTCACTATGTATATGTAACCATATATAGAGACGAAATAATGCTAAATCCGTGAAACCTCATATAAAAACTTGTCTCCTACTGCGCATGCGCGGCGGACATAATAGAAACCCCAAAACATTGGGCTGTTTGCACTGTGTCAGCTAATATTCTAAAGTTTTCTATGATGCCAAGTTGTGTTGCATATGGCTTCACAAACAGACAAGATAGGAAACAACCTGGAATAACGTTTCATAAGTAAGTCATATTGAAATTATTGTTCTTGAAGTATCTGATAGGTAACTGCAACATTAGGGCCTATCGCTATAAATTTATTCATTGCTCTCAATAGGATCATATCGTTCTCAAATTTTTGTTGGTGTAGTGTAGACAATTAGCATATGTTACTACTTTGCACCTGAGAAGCTAGCCTTATTGTAGACAAATGCTGAAAGCTTAATTTAAGCGGGTCAACTTGGTGCAATGCGACACAGTGAAAATGTTATTCTGCATGCTTTACTCAAGTTTCAGTTTACACTGAAAGTGTACAATGAAATTAATTGTTATAACATGTGCTGTGCGAACTACTAAACATGATGAAATAAAACGTTGTTGCCCGAAATGTAGTTCGCGATGCATTTCATGTGTTTAGGTGTGTGTACATAGTTTTATTTTGTAGCGGCAGTATTAATGGAAATGTTGGTAGGTTTAAATGCGGTGTGTACCAGAAGAGAACAAACAATTTATTTATTATTGGTTGTTAGCTTATGACTTATGAATGCACTGATTTTGCTAGAAAAATTATATAGGCCACTAACACTACAATATCTTCTAAGTAAGTTCAGAAACTATGAGGTCTTTTGAAGTGCTCATTTTTTATTAAAAGTTCTAAACATTGACTTCTGCTATTTTTAAAATTTCAGATATGACTTGTTTCTGTTTGTAAATATGTCTACAACTATTTCTCTAGATTTTGAAATCTTTCTTATCAATTACTGAAATAGAATGTGAAAAAATATAACCTATTTGAACATGAACGAAAATTCAAGGACTGTGGAAATAAACAGTTTGTTATTCAAGTTAAAAAGAATTATCTGCTGTATAGCCAATACATAGAATATATTTTCTTTGATACAGGTTTCTAAAGAATGAAGACCAACGATCCAAATGGATCAACAAGGCTTGTAGGAGACAAAATTGGACCCCAACTAATCAAAAATCAATAAATTTTTTTGATATTTCCCTTAGTTCTATAGATACCAAGTATCAAAAATTATTTACAGGTTATAGTTCCTTGTGCTTTGGGGACGTTTTTATTCTGGTTCAGGCCGCATTTCAACCTAACCACAAGGATTAGTAAAAAAATAAAACACCCAATCTGCATGTGCAGCAAAATTATCTTTTGGTCCAGTCTGCATCATAACCTAACAACCTTACTTTGGAGACAGTATATCTCGCGAACTAAGCAAGATATCAAAATTTTATTCTTTATTTTCGATTTGTATCGTCGTGTTACAAAAGAATCTATCATCAAATTTGACTTTGGGGAAATGTTTCTTCTGAATTTCAACCCAAAACGCCTCACTTTGAGACAGTTTATCTCGAGAAATAAGCAGGATATCAAATAAAATTATTCTTCATTTTGTATATGTCTCGTCGAGTTACATAATAATCCATCATCAAATTGTGGTGCCACGGTTGTCTTATGATTCCCTTAGGTTTTTGTGCCTATTCCCCGTGTTTCTACGTCCAAGCAATATGGCGGCCTTCCCACCCCACTTCTCTCTATCCCGTTTCACTCCATTGAGTGGTGAAGGTCCCTTGCCTCGTCTCCATGTATGAAACGTGCCGGGTAGGTTACAGAAACAATAAACCAATCCCTTCACCACAGATATGCTGCCAACTGTTGCCAACTTTTGAACACAGAGTGAAACAGTTGAATTACGTTTAGCGGAAGGGGAATAAGGAGCGAGACGACCTTGTTTATTTCCATAATTTTTTTTAATTTCTTAATAACCGGACATTTTGTGTCCGGTCGCATGTAGTGAGTGAACCGGACACGGACAAATCGCGTTTGCACCGGACAGTCCGGTCGAAAACCGGATGGTTGGCAACTCTAATTGGAAGGGGTGCCTGTCTTGCTGGTATGTCGTTGCGAACTATTATTGGGGAGCGTGCATAAACCACGTAGCTCCATTTTGGCCTCCTGTTAACCCCCCTCCCCTCCCCATGTAGCCCTACGTGGCTTTTGCCTCTATCCCCCCCCCTCCCCTCACACGTAGCACGTAGCTTTATTCCCTTTTGATTCTAGAAGACATTTTGTACTTTTTTCTCTTGTCAGACTATTGTAAATTACTTACGGATATATTTAACTGAGGGAAATAAATATTCACATGCTGTTGTGTGTTCTGTGCCTCATTTTAACTGTGAAAAATGTTATGAAAGGAAAGCTACGTGACCTGACTCGGAACCCCCTCCCCACGTAGCCCAACGTAGCCTTTCAGCTAACCCCCCCCCCCCCCGGACGGCGCCACGTAGTTTGTGCACGCTCCCTTGCGACCCCTCCTGCGTTTGGAATCTGTCTTGGTCCATGTCTCGGCTAGTCCTACAATGTGGATATTGTTTTTACCGGTACAGCTTGTCAGAGTGGTTTTGCAGTGTCTGAGTCCCAATGTGTTCACAAATAGAAAGTTACTAATATGTCTTTTTGTTAGTTTCTGTAAGCTTTTGTCGCTGCTTTTGTTATATGTAATGTGTGGTTTAGTTTCAATTTCTTTTCCAGAATTTTTTAAGCGTGATCAGCATATTATTTTCTGATTGATTGATTTTGAAGTCTTTATCGTACAGCTGTCGAAACACTTGTTTTAGGATATTTTCTGCTTCCTGCCTTCTATCTTGGAATAGATTAATCAGGATTGTTGTGGTGGCTTTTATGAAGTCTTCATGATAATTGTGTTGCTCCACCACCTGCTCAATCGTGTATGAAACTGGCGTGGGTTTGTTGATAAGTTCAATCCTTTGAATGGGCATGTCCTGTTGGATTTCTTTTGGCCGCATTTGGCATTTGATGGATAGCCCCGAGTGTTCCCCTTGGCAGTTGCTGCATGTTGGTTTGGCTTCCACTTCTCTTCTGCACTTACTGATGTGGTGGTCAGAATCGCAGCGTGGTCATTTGGGAGAATGGTTACAATTTTCAATTAAATGGTTGAATGAATTGAATTTGCTACATTGACCCGGTTGAGGGAGTGGTGGCCGGGATTCCTCTACTGTGTGTTTTTCCCAAAGATTCTTAGTCCTTCGGTGTGAAACCTATCTACCGTTTCCTGGTCATGTGTCTAAAAAAGTTTTGTTTCCCTTTGGAGAGCTCTTGAAGACATTCTCCATGCTTTATAGGGGATTAGGTTTTGTTGTTGCATTTTGCTTATGACGCCTTCTGCCGTAATGTCGAAATCTACACCTTTTGGTACAACGCTAAATGCAAGTTTTTTCTGCTTGGGGTTTTTGGAGGTTTGTTCTGTCTTTTAATGTTTTAATTGCCACTGTCTTTCGGTGAAACTGCATTATGCTGATGAATAGTGTGTTCATATCCTGCTTCGTGGATTTGACAATCAAATCACTGTTTCTGGTAAAAAACGTGTTCTCTGCCCCTTTCCTGTACCTTTTCATATCATGTATATGGTCATATTTTTAGGTATGGCCTTTACCATCAATGTGAAGAGCTCTAGCGTGATGGAGTCTTCGATCTCGTTCGTTGTTGCTCGTGATCTGAGTCATATTCACAGCTACAGATATACTAAATAATAATACTTCCGTGTGGTCGTAATCGACTGGTGACAGGGTTTCTATTAGCTGCGCATTCCGCCCCTGTACTAGCCGCTGTAACCTACCGGGTACGGGGTACGTACAGTTTAACGTGGAATCCAACCATGGAAGCCTTCTGGTGCATTTCATATTACACTGAAAGCTGTGCCAGACGTGAAGGTCGGGTTAATGGTCTATAAAAACCCACGCAGAAATGGGGATTCAAACAGGGGTCCTTTCGTTCCTCAATCAGACATCATAACCACTAAGCCATCAAACCGCTACAGATATACTGTTAACATTAGCATTGTGGCGTGGGTGAATGATTGGCCGAGCGAAACCTTTAATTTCACTCAATGTCACAGAACAGAGAGAGGAGGGGGGAAGTGTGATTCGTTATTTGTTCCCACCTGGTCCCGGTTCGAGACCAGTCTTCAGGGATATTGTGAATCAAGTTTGGCTCCTGAGAACTGCACTCACTACATAAGATCCTTTGACCTCGAGCGCTCGGAACCGCACGAAAACATGCTTAGAATAACAAGCGATCATAAACAAAACAGTGGTGTGCGTTATTTCCATGAAAACGTTGCATTCTCCTTCAAGTAAGATTTTAATAGAGAGAAGATATCAATACAATATGAAGGAAAAAATACGTAATTCAATGATTTGAGTGAATCATTACATTTTCAATCAACAGTGCCAAAAACTCTTTGCTTAAAATACTTAATATAGCGTAAAACACGCATATACAGCAGTACCACACATCTGATAGTGCTTATATTAGTCCTCAAAGTGTAGATGCGGCATTTCGATGAATTTGTTAAAACAAAGTGGAAGAGAACAATGTGCACACCCCTCTAAAACCACCTTATCACATTCCAAATCACTTTCACATTGACGCAGTCCAATGTTAAAAGCCACACTGATTACGTTTTCTAAACAGTCAGCACCTGAGAGTGCAGTCTCCTTCCTAATTGTAGGTCAGCCGGGGCGGCTTGGGAAGTACGAGCGATCAAGGAGTGGTCTTTACTGTCGGCAGTCGTCGAGAGTAGTCGAGCATAGCCACCTGTTAGGAGCCTGCCACTCTCCCATGCTGGGCGACCATCTGTCTCTACAGCTGACTATTCCAGGCTGCGCTCATAGATCCACTGATTACCGTATTGGGCTTAGATAAATCGGCGACAGTTAGAATCCACTTTGCGTCACGTTATCAACTGTGTTACTCCGTCTTCGAGGCCAATAAGGTGGTTCAATGGCAAGTTTCGTCTTCTTTCATGTAGTAAGAACTTAAATCAGTTTTTAACCTTTGGTCCGTGGCCGTCCAATCCACAGTGGTGTCATCATTAGCCCAAACAGCCTGGCGGTACTAAGCTTCCAGTGGAGCCGCCAGAAGAACAGAAGAGAACGCTTCGAGCAGAACTGGAATTCCCTAAGGTCAGTTCGTAGCACACACCTATCCACACACGGCCACTAACCTTGGCCAAACAGCCCCTGACAAGTGCTATATTTCAGTAATCTTAAATTATTTTATCGCTAGCTGTTCAGAAAGATAGTCATAATGTGTAAGTGGGGAACACCCCACGCTTTTTGTTTACATTAAAGTTAACTTTTTAAACAGTGGTTTTATTCTTATTTTACACTTATTCAAAAATGTTATACTAAATTGTGGGACATCCTAAGGCTTCAAAATTGGAATTTCAGTACATATTCAGTAGATATGAGATTATTGTATTGTCACTGTATCTTAAAATTCTTAATACGTGTGCAAAATTTCAAACAATTCGGACATTTGGAAGTGGGTGAACATTCAAATGAAATATTTAATTGAACCGAACTGCTTTCCTATTGTTACTGTCAAAGCAATGAATACAGTATTTCAGAACATAGCTATGAATATATTATATTGTCACCGGTTCTTAATACATGTGTAAAATTTCAAACGTTTTGATTGTCTGGAAGTGGGTGAGTATATTGAAATGAAAGATTGGGTTGCATTCAAACATTTCTCTATTATTATTGCCAAAGTAATGAGAATATCAGGACACAGCTATGAAATTTTTATATTGCTATCGGGTTTTAAAACATGTGTAAACTTTAAAACAATTTGGACATTTGGAATCGGGTTAAAATTCAATTGCAAAATTCAATCACATTCAACCATTTTTCTACTTTCAATGGAATAAGAATAACCGGATGTTGCTATGAAATTATCGTGTTGTTACCAGGTATTAATAAGTTTACAAAATTTCAAACAACTTGGACATCTGGAAGTGGGTGAAAATTGACTTGAAAGATTCCTTTACATTCGTACATACATACAGGTCAAGCTAATTAAGGTCATTAGAGGCGGGATGGGACTGGGGACAAGAAACGGGAAGAAATTCACCTAGAGTGATTTGGGAAAACCATGGAAACCCCAAATCTGGATGCCCAGACGGAGATTCGAACCCGCGTCCTCCCGAATGTGAGGCCAGAACGTTAACCGTTCACCCACCACGCTCGGTCCGCTAAAACTAAGATGACAATGACCACAAGCTAGCACTCGATTTCAGGCACAAGTGTGTAGGAAGATTCTCTTTTTTAGGTAAGGGTGTCAGGGATTGGAATAAGTTACCAAGAGAAATGATGAATAATTTGCCAAAAACGTTGAAAGAATTTAAAGTTAAAATTTGTAAAGGGTAAATGTAGGTGGATGCAGAAAAGGAGGAAGAATGGTGTTTGGGGAAATTGCCGCCGGAGCATGCACTCCATTGAAATCTAATTTAAAACTATTTTCTTCTGTACTATTATTTTGAAGCAAACAAGGTTTAATACACTAATGTCACATATCAAACAACCATCTACATAAAAATACACAACAAACGAGGTGTAATTTCATGAACATTTTGATCATGCCAACCTATCCTGCATCAAAGTAAGCAGTCCACCTGCTTGTGTGTTTGAACAAAGTTTTCATTTAATTTAAAAAATTAATATGATACAAACAGCGTATCTTTCAAATCTGCTATCAGGGGGGTGAAGAGAGTGCTGGGAATGTTCAGGGACATATGCTGATGATGGGGCTTGGAGGGATGTTGGTCAAAGAATTAGGAATAATGAATGGAAGGGGAAAGGAGACCATGACCACAAGCTGGCACTCAATTTCATACATAAATGAGTGGGAAAATTTTCTTTTGTTGGTAAGGCAGACATTAACAAGACGAATTAGTGGGTTTGTGGTGTTAGTGAGAGTGAGATCTTCTGAATTGGGAGAGGAAGGAACGGCCATCAAATAAGCCATGTTCTTTATGAAGGAATCAGCTTTTGTGTAGTAAACAGTGGAAACCAAAAATTTGGATGTTAGGCCCAAACCTCTACCGCTTTCTCAGCAATATCAGTGCCAGGTACCCCAATGTCTAAAGTGACAAAGCAACAGATAATACCATGGAAAACAAAGCGAAACCTCAATCCCAGATTCAATTTGCCATAAGTTTTACCATAACCATAAATGAACCAAAATACTTACTTGGAGACCATCAGACATGTTAAGAACGGATTTCGATCCCCCGAGTATATGTAGAAGGGTATTTACTCCGTATGTCAGCGTTACAATCATTTCTTCAAAATGAGTCCTATTTTCTCAATAAATTTGCATGTAAAAATATCTAAACAACCTATAAACATTAAGATTGTTAACTAATAATTCAAAGGTTTAGCGTGGTTTATGTGGTAAGGAATTTGCTTGGCATTTTACAAAGCTGGGTTCCACTTCCCGTACTGCCAAATATTTTTATTTCCTTTTTATATTCAGAAATCGTTGAGTATTGATTTTATTTCATTTAAAATTAATTTACATATTTTTGTTATGTGAAATAACATTTAAAACATTACTTACAACATACACAATAACAATTTTTATTACAGTGCTACACCCGTAATGGATATTTGTTTAATTTCCCTGTTGAACATATTTGTGGGTGGTGATTATCGCAGAAACATTCAAAACATATTTCCAGTTGGCACCAAGCGCATTCGATAAATGCCACTTTGCCATATACATATTTCTTTTTTAATAAAGAGCCCCAAACCAAACATCACTAATGTCCCCGAAAATACTTCTTTTTTCAATCAGTTACACGTCGTAGCAAGAGTACCGTATCACTGGGAGGCATTCGGACGCAGATAGTTGATGCATGATTAAAGAACGTATTTTAATCACGTCTTCGTTTGAATATATTTCTTTTTGTAATTTCAGTTGTGTTGGTGCATTTTGGATTTTTCTAACAAATGTTTTAATTGTCTAAAAAAATAAATTATCATCACGCTGGTGTACATTTGGGAGGAATTATTTTTAATGTGCTGCCAATACACGGAAATAAATGTACTGGTTGTAGAAAAATAAAAAAAACTGATCCCAATCACTGGATGTTATACATTTACTTCAAAACATTAATTGTATAGATACAAGTATAGAATTGATGAAGATCAAATATACCTGCTTTATTAGAAACACACAAAAAATTAACTTATTAACAGTAAACAATAAAATAATGGTTTTCTAAAAAAGTTGATACTTTATATTATGCAATATTTTATGTTTAAAACATTATTTTGTGTAATAAAAATGTGTAAATGAATTTTAAATGCAATAAAATCAATACTCAATGCTTTCTGAATATACGTAAAAAAAGAAATAAAAATACTTGGCAGTACGGGGATACGAACCCGGGTTTGTAAAATGGGAAGCAAGCATCAAATACACCACACTAAACCTCTGAACTATTAGTTAACAATCTTAATATTTATAGGTTGTTTAGACTTTTTAAACACAAATTTCTAGAAAAAGAGGGCTTATTTTGAAGAAATGATTGTACCACAGACATATGGCGTAAATACCCTTCATCATATACTCGGGGGATTGAAATTCGTTCTTAACATGTCTGACGGTCTCCAAATTAGAGCTCTCATACCACATCAACCACTGATGAAGGAATATTGCTAACCTTTCAAATGTGGCTGAAGTGATGGCGACAATCAAACTGCTGTTAAGATAGCAGACAGGAAAATAACTCATCACTTAGGGAGTGAGCATAAACTACGTGGCTTCATCTAGAAAGGGGGAAAGGGGGAGAGGGGGGCGGGTGGTTCAGAGGCAGGCGCCGTAGCTTTTCATTAATATTATTTGTCACAGTTAAAATGAGGTACAGAACACATAACAGCATGTGAATATTTATTTCTGTCATTTCATTATCTCCATATGTGATTTGCGATAGTCTTATAAGATAAAACAGTACAATACGTCTTCTGGAATCAATAGAGTAAAAAAGCTAAGTGCTATGTGTGTGTGTGTGGGGGGTGGGTGGGGGGGGGAAGGGGATAGAGGCAAAACCACGTCGGTCTACAAGGGGGGAGGGAGGTTTACAGGAGGCCAAAATAGAGCTACGTGGTTTATGGACGCTCCCTTGCCACAAATGATGGCAGGCATGGTAGATTAACACAAAAAACACAATTTACAATAACACAGACGTTCTAACTATATTAATTATCACTTTGCCATAGAAAACTTATCATCTGTAGTAGCTCAGTTTCTCTCTACATGAAAACATCTCTATCATCCATCTCTCCTGGTCTCCTCCACATCTCTTTGCTCCTTTTATTCTGTAGATCTGTATTTCTGTTGTTAATCCATACAGTACCTTATCTCAATTATATAATTATATCAACAATCATTATTATTCATATTGTATATTACTTTAAGTAAATTACGAAAATAATCTTACTTCACCCATCATGAAAAATGTGTTACGTATGGAAAACCGAAATTTTTACTACCAAACGGGGATTTGAACCCGTGTTTTCTAGAATGCCGGGTCAGAGCATTACTGCTTATACACCGCAAATTGCATTTACAAAAAAAATTGTTTTTCTTTAACGTTAATGTAAAGGTATTTAGTGAAGAGTATGTCTGGGTTTGTATATTTTATTTATAAACGTTAGTGATCGTAAAAGTGATGAATTTTTTTTAAGAAAATTGACAACCGCTTCGTGCACTACTATTAAAAAATTGCTTCAGAAACTCTTAACATTTTTTAATTGTTGTGATCTGGTTCCAATACACAAAAAAATATGAAAGTAACTTGCAGCGGAGCCGCCTTGTAGCTACTGCCCGCACAACACTTCAGGTCCGCTTACAGCCTAGATCCAAGGCTGTTTCATTCAAATAGACTTTACAAAGCAACTCGTTCATAGATTATTTTGAAACGCGAAGCAACTGTATTTATATTTTTTTAATCAAATTAAAGCTGTATAAATAATATTTTTCAATCTGCATATACTATACAATAGAACTACCGAAACATATGTACCGTATATGATTGCTCACTTCAATGGCGTTTATAAACCCTAAACAAATCGCATAATTTTTGAGGATAATACCACTTTTGTAACTAGATGTATTTTTTCTGTGGTTTTATCAAGAAGCTATCTTCATGTTCATCGGAAGGATTTTGTTAAACATGACAGTATCGATAGGATTCTCTGTCAGTACTTACATCAGAAATAAATTCATTTAAGCCTACGCCTACGAATATTACTTAATAAGGCTGCGCATTCTGACAAATTTCAATGAAATTTAAGTAATACAATCATCCCTGTTGTATTACACTACAGGTAATCTTGTAGCATATAGGGTACGGTTATAGCAGATTGACTACCCACATATCGAAGTGGAACTCGTATTTAGTGATTTGCTTCTGTTTGTCCGGTATACTTCTTACCAAAATTCTAACTGCTAAAATCTTCTGCTTTTTGTGTTGAATTAAGAACTCCATCTTCAATTCGAATAATACAGCACTATACTTTTAATAGATTACAGAATTTTAGTTTTGAATTGTCATTCACGGATTCCATGAAGTAGATTTCGCGAAATCAAAAACCAAATCAGATTTTCGTACATAGTTATGTTACCAGAAGTTGGAAGAACAAGAATTATATTTCATTGCATGAGGGTATAAAATTAGTAATTGAAGAGGGGTTTTACATTCACTGAATTACGTACTGTGACGATTTATCGTCTACAAAGAATGAAAAACCAGGCACTCAAGAGGGCACTACGCCTGCCAATAAGATTCCCCACAACAGATCTACATCAGGCGGCAGAGATGCCGACACTGAGGCGGATGCATATACAGTTAACAGAAAACTTTTACAACCGAGCGCAAGAGAGCCGAAACAGTACAATAAGCAATCTAGCGAGATAAAATAACGTCCAACATGTAAAGAAAAAATAAACAGGAATTTACAAAGCTAACAGTAAGAAAAGATGAAGGAAATGCCAAGTCGGCACAAACTTCAAAGATAAAAATCTCAGCTCAATGGCTGAGGAAGAAAAGAGAGGGATGTGTCCATGGCACAATGAGGAATTATTAATTTTTTAGGATAAACTTTACAGATATTCGTGATAAACACAATTTACCTGCAGATATAACGAAGATTATTGAAATGTGTATTAAATCAGTCTAAAGTCGTTAAATTAGTATCTAACATAGAAGCATATTTGTGTCAAACGTGTGTTGATAATTTATGTTTCCTATTTAGGGAGATAGTTTTGAATCAAAATATTACCTGAAAGCCCATGTTACTACAAGGGCGCGTTAACGAATTGCTGCTTGCTCTTTGCTAGGCAAATTAAGGAGGAAGCCTTAAGAACTATAAATAAGTGCAAACAGTCTAGCGCCCTGGTGATCGAGGGGTCTCGGAGGTTAGGTGGAGAGACCCTAGAGCAGGGGTAGCCAACCCATTTGCGGGCCACTTTGGAAATGCATCATAACTCCGTGGGTCATATATAAAATTATATATTCACAAGAATATTATTTTAAAAATCAAAGTAATTTTTTCTAATAATTTAAACAGTTAATTTTTGAATATATGGATGCACAAGTAATTTTTTTTTAAATTTTTAAAAAAAAAAAAAAAAAAAAAAAAAAATTGGTTTTCACTACTTTCGCCATTATAAAATAAATATATTTTGTGAAACTGTGATGAATCTCGTGGGCCGGAAAAAATGTTCAAGGCGGACCGGATGTGACCTGCGGGCCGCAGGTTGGACACCCCGGCCCTAGAGATAGCTGACGGGTACGAGTAGGAGCTGTCCTCTGAAAGGAGGGACACCACGGCGACCAGACGCTTTTTGCTATGTATCTGTGCTTCTATTCTAGGTGTGTGGCACTTATGAAGTGATTCACCGAAATACAGTGGCTTCAAAGGCGAGGTTGCCGAGTTTGATTCCCATCTGTGATTTCAACTCATACCAACAGAAATTAGCATAATCCAGCACTTGCAAATATAAGTAAAAGTATGAATTGGACTTTACAACAGAGAGTGAACTATAAGGTAGATTACACTTCAACATAGCGAAGGAAAACTGGTGAATTACACATGAAACGTAACACATAACATAACTAAGCACTGGATCTAAGTTTTAAGTATATCTTAGAAAATTAAGGATTCAAATGCGAGAAGCAAATGACGTTTCGCTGTTCTGTCTTGTCTGTTTGGATGAATGGCATTTATGGAAAAACTATCCCTAGGATTTTTATCGGTTTTCATATAACGTACGAGCCTTAGTCCGGGGAGTAAAATAAGGTATGTTTCACTTTGATATGAAGTAGTAAATTAATACCAATTTTCCCTTGACCGCAATCCACGCAGAAATTAATGATTGGATGTCGATGGGCAACCGAGAAACGCGCAGCCAATAGTTCCATGGGTAAAACAGGATATGTATCATTTTGAAGTGAAGTCGAAAAGTTGAGACATTTAAGATAAATATTTCCACAAATTAGTATCCATATTTTGTTGAAAGCGATTCATCAGAAACTATTCGTCGGTTTTAGTCACTTCCGTCAGTCGAAATGTTTATGGCGATTGTATGAGCGGCATCATATATGTTTTCTCGCTGGGGATACGTCACCAATGAAACAATCGGTTTAAGAGAAGTCCGTAGTTTAACTCTCCACGTGAACGAAGTTACGGGCAACATCTAGCACGTAGTAAAATTATAACCCTTTTCCATGAACAACTTACAAAACACTATGCTAATGCGTCGTTCCCCCGTAGCTATTTGTTCAGGGATTATCACTTCTGATCTGGCCGCACGGCAGTGCACCCGCCAAGGTGGAATTTTTGTACTTTACTATCATCGGTCTGGGTGAAGCAACAATAAGAAATAATTATGAAGCAGGAGACATTCCAACAGATTTTAATAAAAGTATCATTTTCATACTCTTGAAGAAAGTAGTTTCTGACAATACGAAAGGATTCACATAACGTACTTAAAAATTAATAACAAGGGTATCACATAGAACAATAGAAGGAAAAGGAGATATTAGATAAAAATCAATTTGCTTAAAAAAAAAAACTGGATAACGAAAAACAAGTAAATACGAGATTTTTTACTTTTTATGGTTCTTAAAAAGTTTTTGATACATAAATTAGGTGATGTTTAACACATTGACCTCGAGTGCTCACTGGTTCGAGTCCGTCTTTTGGCATGCATGTTTTGTCTGTCCTATGTTGTTTGTAATTACATAGTCCAATCACTATATGTCGATATTCACGATATTCAGTCACATCCACTATGACAGCTGTACAATACTGGTTATAGCTTTAACCAAATGCCAATGCTCCCTTTTTAATATATATATATTTTTTTAAAAAGTATCTTGAGCCGACCAACAGTTGTATCGGAACTGAAGGCAAACCAAAAAGGATGTAGTCTATTGTCACCGATATGTAAGGGACAAGCTATACTGGAAAAAGAAAGAAAAATTTAAATGTGTTATACAGTTAAAAAAAAAAAAAAAAAAAAAAAAAAAAAAAAAAAAAAAAAAGCATATTTTTACCCTCGCAGCTGACATTTTCCGTTTGATGATTTTAGTGAACAACAAGTAATTACTGAAAAACATTAAAAATATCGGGAGTGGATATTGGGATGAATATAAAACAAAGCTCAAATTAAAGTTAATGACGTATAGCAAAACACAAATGACTACGAAAAAATCATTTTGTTATTTGAGAAATAAATTAATTGTTAATGATTAGATGAAGAACTCAAAAGCAAATTAGAATTATCAAAAGATTCTATATACCGAGCAAAATTGAGAGGTATTCGAAACATAGTTCTGTAGAATGATATTGAATGAACAGATAAACTAAAATTTATTTGTTCTAATTAGGACTTTACTTTATTGATCGTCAACTTTGAGGTCCTTAGATACGGAAGAAGATTTGTGACAGCAAAAGGAAAGGAATTCGGGCATGGACTTCTGAAGGAGCCATCGAGGCCTAAATCTGGATGATCCTACCGCATGTCACGAACCAAGCTAATTACGCACCTACAAATGCTCGGTGTTTAGAAATGAGGAATACAGTAGAAATAAGATGCGGGGTGGTAGTTTACGTTTTTAAATACGTTATTGCAAAGAACAACCGAAGGGATGAACAGTAGAGTTAAGCGAAAACTGAAATACTTAAAACCGGAAATCTAGGACGTACACTGCTATCGGAATGCTGATGACGGATTAGAGAAAATAAAGTATCTTAAATAACGTACTGGTAGTTTGATAGTAATAACACTTGAACGGAAACATAATTTTGATGTCAGAAATGATAAATCCACTTTTAAAGTAATATTTCAAATTATCACTCATGAGAGTAACATAAACAGAAAACCGTTAAAGACTGAGTAACAGCAGACAAGTTGGCATCACCGAATTTTCTTAACTTTCCTCTATATAGTTTTGGTGAATGGATCTTAAATTTTCTCTATAAGTATTACATTTCTAGGACATATGTAATTCAATCATTTGATTCTAAATCGACAGATTACGCACAAATTTGTACTATAAAATGTTCTCCGACCTTCCACGGGGAAAGCACTTAGATAAATACACACATGAGGTGAGAACTCTAATATGCAAACTTCAAAATGTGCTTCCGTTTATCTCGCAGTTGAATCTGAAAGGGTTATGTTAATTTGCTAAGGTTGGTAACAAATGAAATGTGTTTATTTGTAAAATAAATGTTACCTATCAAATTTAAATGTCACCTTCTTCACCGCAAAAATTAGTTTTGCCTCATCGGAATTTATCATCAACAATTATGTAGTAAAAACATAGGTTTAGTCTGTGTGAATGACGCCCTATCAGTATTCTTCCTGTTGCTAGCACGTGACTTCGAACGGGCCGACAACCGTTGCGCTTGACAATGCGTCGTTTTCTGGTATCTCTCCAATTTTGTACTTTTGCGCAGAGCCATGTCTGGAGGGGTTCTATAGAAATTCTAGATACCATACCGACTACCTGCCAACATGCGGGTGTGAGAACTCAATTACGGATCATGCAGAACCCTAAACACACTTGCAGTGCATAGTTATCCATGGAAAATCACTAATTCAGTAACCACATTGTGATTCTTTTTTCAGTTGTCTCCTCTCGACTATAGCAGGACCGTACTCCAAGGTGCACATCAAAGGTACGCGCACACTACAGCGAGCCGCACCGCGTCGCATCGCATTGAGCGAAAATGCTGCAAAGCACATCTACATCTACATTCATACTCTGCAAATCACAAACATTGTGGGTGGCAGAGGGTGCTAAGCACCAAATACTAAAACCGTGCATTCCAATCCCGAATAGCACGAGGAAAAAAGTAATACATAAAAGTATCAGTACGGCATCTTATTTCTCGAATCTTAGCCCTCCAGTCATTTCGACCTAAATAGGTTGGCGGAAGAAGTATTTCATTGCACTCGTAATTAAAAGATTTTCGCATATTCACCAATAAATTCAAACGCAAACTACGTCGTCTGTCTTCCAAACTATCCCAGCCCAATCTATGTATCATTTCTGTGACGCTTTCATAAGGGCTGTAGCAACCAGTCACGAATCGAGCGGCTCTCCTCTGCACCCTCTCCACTGAGTCAATCAGGGCCTCGCGATACGGATCCCAAAATCCACAACAGTAATCCAGATGCGGACGCACTAGTGTTTTATACGCTATCTCCTTTGTTTGAGCATTACAATTCCTCAAAATACGACCTATGAATCGTAATTTGGAATTAGCTTTGCCTACGACGGAAGTTATGTGAAGTACCATTTCATGTTGCTTTGTACTATCACCCCCAGATACTTCAGGGAATCAACCGTGTCAACAGTTGAATTGTTTATTTTGTACTCGTGAGCAAACTGATTCTTTTTGCTACTTATCCGCATTGCCTTGCACTTTTTGCAATTAAGTGTAAGCTGCCATTTACGGCACCAATCGGAAATAGCATCCAAATTGCGCTGAACTTCTAAGCAATCGTCGGAGCACCTTATTTCCTTATAGATAACTGCATCGCCGACAAACAATCGCAACCAGCATCTGACGTGGTTACCGAGATCGTTTATAAATATTAAGAAAAGAAGTGGTCCTATTACTCTTCCTTGAGGAACCCCCGAAGTAACATCTATCTTAGAAGAGGATTCCCCGTCAACAACGACATACTGAGATCGACCAGTTAGAAAATCACGTATCCATTCGTAAATCTGATCCGGTAAACCGAATATTCGCTAAAAGTCGGTTGTATGGTACAGAATCAAAAGCTTTCTGAAAATCCAAGAGAATTGCATCAACTTGTGAACCTGCATCGGTAACTTCCATTACGTCATGAGAAAATAGGGCTAGTTGTGTTTCACACGATCTCTTCTTCCGAAATCCGTGTTGACACGGTGTAAGTAACTCGATCTCATCTAAAAACTTCATAATGTTAGATCATATAACATTCTCCAGAATTCTACTTCAGACAAATCTTAGAGATATGGATCGATAGTTCCTAGGGTCACTCCAAAGTCTTTTCTTGGAAACGGGAATTACCAGGGCTATTTTCCAGCTAGAAGGTACTTTTTACCTAACATATCCTCTAACATCTGGACGCATCGGAACGCGTAGAGTCACATTTCTTTTGTTGTCGCCGCCATCGGTCCTCGACGATTAATTCAGCCGCTCCTGCACTGAAAATGGACACGTCGGACAAACAGCTCTTTTCTTAAGATGTTCATCGAAGAAGAAAAAAATTAAGCGCAAAAGGCAATTGGTTTAATTTAAAATGGAATTTCCCGCATTACATAGGCACATTGTATGACAAGCACGTTATAACCAAATTGCAGTTCTCTTTATTTTTAATACAGAAAATATAAATGTTTTTCTTGGTTTTACTAGTTCTTGTAGTTGCTGAATACCATTTCGTTAATTTGGTCGTCGGAGGTTAGGAAAAAATTAAGATGGCAAAACATTTAGCCACAGCAAGTTAGGTGAGGCATTAGCTGCAAGAAAATTGCATTTGTAAGATGACAACTTCATACAGGGAACTGTGTTAAAAATGCAGTACAGTATTTAATAGTAGGGGATTAAGCTTTTCCCCTTTGTAGATGAGGCCTATTGCAGAAAATCAGATAAAATTAAATGAGGAAAAACAAACTTTCAACAACAGGCTCAGTAAACTAAGGAAGGTGATCGAGAATGGCTTTTGTGTTGTAGGTAGAAGGTTTGGATAATATCTAATAAGATAAAGTAGTAATAGCTACGTTATGCATTCATAACCTCGTGATTAACGATGTCTGAACTGGGTCGCGGAAGATAAGAGCGGATACTGACAAATTTCAACTTTGACTTATATAATTTGTTAAGCTATGCCATCAATCATTAAGGTTTGGAATAATTACACGAAATATTTTTTAACAAAAACTCGCTCGGTTATTTGGTAACATGAAGCATTGCAAGCAGGATTCAAAGAAAGCGACGGAAAATTATACTACACATGTAAAATAAACAAAAAATAGAATGCATGACGAAGCATGACATTACACCCAGTTGCTTTAACTAGTTTCCTATTTCCTCCCATATATTTTTTCTTTTGTTATTATATTTTTCGTCTTATAAATCACAAAACTATTTTAAGGTCATTAATAAGAGATGAGGAGGTGCCTTTTATCCATTACCTTTGAATCGATTAAGTTAAAACATACAAGCAATTAAAAATGAATGTGAGTGAGGAATTTTATACATTTTTCATCTTTATTAAAATTGATAAAGTAATTAAATTTTCAGATTGTAATTACTTATATTTTTCCAAAAATCATCCACCGTGTTGCGTGCAAATTTGCAGCCAATTCTGTTGAAGTAATGCGGTTAAATCATATAAATTTGAACATACAAATTACAATCAGTCTGAGCTGTTGGACCTCCTATCGTGCACTAAGTCGCGATTGAGCGCATCGGGGTGCACAGGCGGAAAAATACGCCTAGCGAAGCGATCCGCCAATGTGACGCGACGCGGCCCGCCCCGCCCCGACTCGACTCGCCTGTGCTGTGCGTAACCCCATTAGAATCAGTGTGAGCGATTGCTGACGCATTTCTGCGATGCCACGCGTTGCGGCCCGCCCTAGCGAGCGCTTATCTCATCAAGATAACCACTGGACTTGTAATTTATTTAATGATCTCACGAATTAATTCAGCTGAATGATCGGTTACACAGAGAGTATTAAAACCGTGAATATCATATCATAGTGCCTTTCAATTTAACGAATTTTCGGCCAGATTTTTAGATTATCTTATGAGTAATTTATTTTGCGAAAGACGTTTTGGTACTACATCTCAAATAGTACTACAGAAATTAAATTCTAATCGACCGTATTGTTTATGACTTCAGCGATAAATGTGATTGAAAATCATGCTTTCGATGGCCCTTTATCCAGCTAAAACTTAACTAATGAACGAAAAGGAAATCTTAAATCGCGACCCTGTTCAGGACACGCACTAACTGTCGGAAGTAGGTTGGTGTGATATTTTGTCAAAAGAGACGTAGCTCAGAAAAAAATAATACTTTGAACCAGCTTATTATATGGCACCGTTCCAGTTTACCAAACCAACTAGTGGTAATGTGAACTAAAACACGCAGCAGATGAACCTGTCAACACATTATTCATGCACGTTGTAGAAGCTTGTGTTGGTGCTCATGTTAGAATACACAATACAGCATATTAACAAGCCACAACGGAACGTTCAACAGCACCAGGACATTATAAGCATTGATAGAATTTCCATTTGTTCACTTCCTTTTCTCTTATCCTTTCACTGATATAATTTTTCAATGTTAATTTGTTCCTAATGTGACTGTTTTTTTTAGTTGGTGCAAAGGATTTTTATTATTATTACTATTGAGGCAGTATGTTTCCGATTATGCTAGATAGGTTTAGTTGGATATTCTAATAGTTAGAATTAGCATGTACGTTCAAAATTGGTTGAAAAAACCAGTTTACAGATGTGTAACTGTAGAATTTAAAGAGCTTTAAGTTATATTATCAAAGTAAAATGAATAAGTTTTTTTCTGTGAAAATGGCCAGTATGAGTGAGACCATCCCGCATTGTTTTCTGTCACGATAGCCAGAATTAATCCACTGAATACTAACCAGAGTGATGTTCAGTTGGATTTCAAATTTTATCATCTGACAAATGAACTTCGCAGACTTTATTCTAAATTCACTGATTTAAGGACTGAGTTAAAGTGTGGTAGTGTTTACTTCTGTTATAAATTCCCGGAATGTAAATTTCACAGATAACAAATTTTTAATTAGGAATGACTTTTTGCGGACTTAACGCCTCGTGGATCTCGAAAAGATTAAAGGCGTGAGAGGATGGTAGGTGCAAAGAACGGAAATGAATTTTGATATGGCCTTTTGCATGAACCATTCCAGTATTTAGCTGGAGTGATTGCAGAAGAGCATTGAAAACTGAAATATGAATTGTCGGGCGGGGATTTGAACTCGCGCCCTCCCGAATGCGAGACCAGAGCGTTACAACTCACCCACCACGCTCCATGATTTCGAACGTGGCCTTTCTGTTGTGAAAGCTGATAACAATTCTGAAACGTATGATCTAAAAAGATTTTTTTTATATTTAACTTATATATTTTGTCTTAGCTACATTGCATTATAAAATTACTGATACCGTGAGTATCAGTCCTTATTTTGTTTATCTCTGCTTACACTATTTCCTTCCCGTTTGCAGGGGTGTTTACAGCATCATATTTGCATGAAGCAATTCAATAGCTCGCTCTTTAATGTATGTTTGAAGTTCGGAGAGAAAATGTCAAAGATATGTGAACTGTATCACTAGTAGCACTCTATTCGAAATAAAACCTTATTCAAAATCATTTCAGCATCCAGCTGAGACATCCCATTCATGATTAGATTAGGATTGATGCACGAGTTTTTCCATAAACATTTTTTTAATAAATATGCGTTAGATATTTCTTGTCACTCTCACCATTACTCCAAGAAACCAATTTTTAAAAATTCTCTGATGTCAAAGTTCTGTTTCCCCCAGTTTTTCTCCATTCTATTATCATCCAACAGAGTCAAGGTATATCTGACTGTCTGACCTATCACGGATACAGTCTACTTACTAGTCTAAATACCTTACTAACAATGAAAGCTTCCCCTTACCGTCAATCTTGTGCGCGGGCGATATGCCAAAAATAGCTCTTAGAAAGGTCCCCAGGTTGGGTGCCGAAACATTGGCAGCAGCAACAACATTGAATCAGCGCTACATCCACAAAGTAGGTGAAATTTTATAAACAATAGCAAATTTTGTATCTACATATAACGCATTACTAATTTCACTGTTGCATGCATTGATTTTAGCTTTCTTGCTCCGTTTTGTCTTTTCAAAGTTTGATGCACAGTGAATCGAGCCCCTGGCAACAATCAAAGATTATCACGAGTTACGAATTATTGATACTCTAACTCAGGGGTGGTCAAACCGCGGCCCGCGGTATGTTAGTATAAGGCCCGCGGAGAAGCATCATTAGACAACTTTCAGCTGTGATATCAAACACTACATCACTAAGTTAAGATGATTTTAAATCTATATCATCACTCGCTTGTTGTTGAGATAGTGGACATTCGGCAGTGCTGGTGTGCAACCGAGCCTCATCATGGCCTATGGATATACATTCCATTATCCTTCAAGGTAATTTATGTTCCAAGTCCCTAAACATGTATCATATTATGAGCGTGGTTATAAAAACAGTGAACTCTATAAGATCGAAGTTGTTTAACTGAGGTAAATTCCAAGAATTCCCCAAACATTCGGAGTCAGAGTATAATGACCCACATTTTATGCTGATGTATGATGGTTCTTCCGTGCAAAACGTTTAGGAGTGTTTCATATGAATCAAAAAAATACGATAGTTGTAAGCAAGCAAGTCAAAAAATATGCCACAGTTTGAAGATATGTAGCGGGTCTGCAAATTAGTATTTCTATCAGACACAACTAGCCACTTAAATAACCTGATCATTTGCCTGCAAGGCAAAGACCAATTGGTTAATAATATGTCTGATCTTGTCACATTTCAAATGAAACTTCACTCACTTATTACAATGTCATTGAAAGAATACATGACACAGTCGTCGGTGAATAAATGTAGTTCATTAATATCAAACTTGAACCTTGAGCTGGTTGCAGCGATTTTTTGGCTCTCTACTATGCTATTTCGGTGTGTAGATCTTAAATGTTTATTACTTCATATATTTGATTCAAAATTGGCAAATTATCGGATGCGCATAAATATAAAAAAATTATGTTGTTTAAAACGTTCTCGGACCTTCTACCTAGAGAGAGCGTAGATAAATACATACATACAAGTGGCGATATTTTAATACACAATACTTTAAAATATTCTTTGGTTCATCTCGCAGTTGGATTTAAAGGAATTGTCTTAATATACTAAGGTTGGTAACTGATATTTGACACCGAGATGGGAGGAGGCCAATATTGGCCTCCTACCTATCATTCGGGAGGACCGGGGTTAAACTCGGTTCGGCCATCCTGTCTGAGGTTTTCCGTGGTTTCCCTCAGACACTTAGGCGAATGCTGGGATGGTTCCCTACAAGGCCACGGCCGACCTTCCATCCCCCTTCCCTCCCCGTAGTAGTAGATTGGCTGAAAAGAGTCCCCTATGACTCTCCAGCAGCCCGCCTCCCAGCCTTCTGCTGGGAGGAATGAAATGTAAAAAAAAAAAAAAAAAAAAACTGATATTTGACACCGAGATGGGAGGAGGCCAATATTGGCCTCCTACCTATCATTCGGGAGGACCGGGGTTAAACTCGGTTCGGCCATCCTGTCTGAGGTTTTCCGTGGTTTCCCTCAGACAATTAGGCGAATGCTGGGATGGTTCCCTAGAAGGCCACGGCCGACCTTCCATCCCCCTTCCCTCCCCGTAGTAGTAGATTGGCTGAAAAGAGTCCCCTATGACTCTCCAGCAGCCCGCCTCCCAGCCTTCTGCTGGGAGGAATGAAATTGTAAAAAAAAAAAAAAAAAAAAAAAAAAAAAAAAAAAAAAAAAAAAAAAAAACTGATATTTGACGCTTCTTTCTTAAATTAGTTTTATCCGTTTGTTGACGACAAAAATTGGGTAATAATCAACAATTCGAAAGAAAAGTACGTTTTATTGTGTCTGAATGACATCCTGAGTGCATTATTCCTGTCACGGACACATGATTTTAAACGGGTTGACAACCGCCGTGCTTGAAAATACGTGGATATCTCTCAAATTCTGTATTTTTCTACTAAGCCATATCTGGTAGGGCTGTTGATATTTTTTAAAATATCGGGTTTACGATATATCGATATTTTAAAAAGTATCAATATCGTCTGTCTATATTAGGGCTGTTGATATTTTAAAAAATATCGGATTTTCGATATATCGATATTTTAAAAAATATTTATATCGGATTCGATATATCGAAGAAAAAGTATCGATATATCGACCATATTACATAAAAACAATGTTACAAAAACAAATCATTTTAAAAAAGGGTGAAGTCTTGTGGCTATTTAATGATGAAGAGTTGTGAGATATTTTTCTGAATCAAGTTTTGATTTTCTGAAAGAAAAAAAATAGTTTTTCACGACGTTACGGATAAATCTTTTTCTAAAAATTGTGATTTAGCCATTATACTACTACTTTACTGAAAGGAAAGGCAGAATGTTTATGATTTACTCGAAGACTTGTGAATCCAGAAAGAGCATCAAGGGAAATCTTGGCTTTTGTGAGTTTAAAAGCTCAATAATACAACATTGTAGAGGCATTTATTTATGTTGATGTTCTATTATCAGAGTTTGCAAAATGACCAAGTCACTTTTTTTACAAGTATTGTTTTATGTGGAATTTAATTTCTTTTTGTAGGTTGATAGCTTATTCTGAGTCTTCTTACTTTTTTTGGACCAAATGTTTGCACCTTAGCAAAGATTGTGTATCCGAATTTATCAATATTCCTACTTACATCCAATTTTCATTTCAAAATACTTTCCTCGACAACGCACGCTCATGTAAAACAACGGGCTCGAGTCCGATTCGTTCTGTGCGAGCTTCGCCGCGTCTGCATTGTTACCATCGGTGTAGGACTAATAACTTCCAAATTAAATGTATTAACAAAGTAAAATTAATTGTGTTTTTTTATGCTCCTGATCTTTGTGCAAAACTGAAATTCAAGGCATATAGCCTCATCAAGAAGAAAGCAATTAAGCTACAAATTTTCTCTAAGACGTTTCAGCTTTTAGATTGGCATTGAAAAAAACACAGGAACTTTTCTTATACTATGGGGGATTAAACCAAGTATGTGTACCATATTACCATTTTCTAGGACAACTGGATGTTGCATAGAATTATGTTGAGAGAACGTCATAGTTATTTAAAAGAGTTTCAGATCCAAAATAATTCCAAACTAAGGTGGTGAATGAAGTAAAATTTTGCACCAAAACTCATGTCAGAAACTTCATTGGACATGCTTTTCAAGAGCATGAACTCATGTTTATCCCGTTTTTTTTTTTTTTTTTTTTTCTTCTACTGTGAATGGAGAACTCCCTACATTAATTCACCGAGCGTGGTGGTGTAACGGATAGCGTTCTGGCCTCGCATTCGGGAGGACGGCGGTTCGAATCCCCGTCCGGGCATCCAGATTTGGGTTTTCCATGGTTTCCCCAAATCACTCCAGGCGAATGCCGGGATGCTTCCTTCAAAAGGCCATGGCCGAATTCCTTCCCATTCCTTGCCCCCATCCTTTCCCGTCTCTAAAGACCACGTTGTTAAAAAGGGACGTTAAACTGTTACAAAAAAAAAAAAAAAAAAAATACATTAATTCAAAATTTCCTCTTCTTTGATATTGCTTCGCAAATGGGTAACGCTTTACCATAATACAATTTTTTAAAGATGAGATTTTAGGTGGAATGCAGGATTTAGGGCGAGGGGTGGGGGCAAACCGGGGTACTTGCTCTGGGCGATAAAATCGTGTCCAACAATGCGTTTGGCAAACTGTTAAAGTGGCGACATCAATGCGTTTGGCCAACAATTAAGGAGGCGATTCTCGGGGTCTGGCTGGCAACAATGTTTGAAGAGGCGGCAATCTCAGTTTTTCCCCGGCTTGGAAAAATCCTAGAGCCGCTACTGTCAAGGCAGTTCCCTTGGCGTTAACAAATTGTTTTTTAAAGGCACCAATCTATATTAATAAGTTTTTAGCATAGCGCTTTGTAAAGGCAATCCAAAAGGGGTAGATTCTTTTTTTCAATTTCTTATCTTAATAAATTCGTAAGTGATATAACAAAACTGGCTGTGACATAATTTTGGAGCTCAATTCTTCTGTTGGTATGGAACAAGAAGCGTATCCAATTCGCGCGAAATATTTAACTGTGAAGTGCCAGATACAGGCATATAATTTCCGGGACATTTCTGGGTCTAAAAAGTATTTTAGCGGTATGTTTAAAGAGTGAACAAAAATGCAAATTAATAAAAAATTCTATTTTAGGTAAATATGCTATCTAACGTATATGTAGCACCTCTTTTAAGTTTATTAATTAAACTATGGTAGAAAGTAAACATCAGGTATTGTGAATCAAAAAGAAAAATACTAAACTTAAAAGAAAAATTGACCCCCTCGTTAGGAATTTTTTACTTTGGTACAAAATCAACATTCGGGTATTATCAATCAAAATCTCAAAAATATTAAACCAAAACTGAACACTTCTGTTAGGCTCATTAATTAAAATTAGGCAGAAATCAACATCAGATTTTATCAACAAATAAAAAAAATTAGCATCTATCTTTTGCTAAATCAAAATCAACATAAATCAAAATAGATCTTAATCATCTACTTTTAAAATATTTATTACTAGATTTTGCCATTTTCATAAATATTTCTCCGTCACTGCTTTGTAAAACTGATAAAATTTCTCAGCAAGAGTCTTCAGAATTGACTGAGTTTGCAGTTCAGCCTTGATCGAATCCATGAACGTTCTGTTTCACTCTTATTTCATAAATTATTCAACGGGCTAAAACTTGACTCGTAAAAGTCATTGCTTGTTGGAATTGACAAAACAAAAACAACTATTTTTTCTAAATATTCAAAATCGTTAAAAACGCTTGTTCTAAAGAAATTGGCCCAGATTTTATCGTTTGGAAAGTCTTTTGGAAGGACCTGAAAAACACGTTTAAGACATGTGAACTCTGTATAAAGGGAGTTAATGTTAACTGCATCTAGAATTTTCAAAGTCCCAGAAAATACAAAGAGTATTTTCCTGTCAGTTTCAATTCCTCTGATTTAAGGGACATTCCATCCTCCTGCTGCAAGCATGGGATACTTGGCTTGGCCTCATGACCACCGTGGTGAACTGAGTTTGAGAAAAAAACTAGTATACGGAAATTCCGGGACAGTAACGCATAATTCCTGAACACGAGATCAGACACAAAATTCCGAGACATTCCCAGATTTTCCGGCTATCTGGCAACCCTACCCATACCTAGTACATTACGATTAGTTTCTTAATGCTAATACTTTTGCATTGATTGAAGACAAATTTTCAAACTTTTCAAAATGTCCAGACAAGAATTCTAATAAATATAGAATGAGTTATTTTACCTTCGTTTTTTACTTCTCCACAGGCCCGCCGCTAGCTGTTTGAGCGCCCGCGTGCAATAGCGATTATGCCGTCCCCTGTCCAACTACAGCCAGTGGTGGATCTAGGAAATTTCCGAAACGGGTCAAAAAACTGTGAGATTGCCGCACCCATTGTTGCCATCCCGAGTGTTGCCGCCGACCTCCCGAAGCAGCTGCTGAGCTAAAAAAAAAAGGTCGCCCGCTACATAATATGCTGCCTTGCACTCCCGCTTACGGCGGCCCTGCTTCTCCATTTGCTCGGATCGTTCATTGTTTCTTAAAATTCTATCTATGAAAATGTATTGCATATGCAACACAGGTAATCGTTTTCCCTTCAATAATAACTTGGAATATTCTACGAGGAAAACGGAAAATAACCACTTATTTTTAAAAAATATCGGATTCCGATATCCAGATTTCAATATCGATATATCGATATATCGTCCTAAAAAATATCACTCATAAATATCGATATTTTTTTAAGAAAATATCGATATATCGATATTTTATCAACAGCCCTAGTCTATATATCGAAAAAAGTATCGATATATCGATACTTTCATAAATGCAATTTTATACAATTAAATCTTGTAAAAATAAGGCTGTCCACTGACAAATAGATGCGTGATATTGTTCTTAATCAACTTTTCACTTTCGAATCGTTTCTCTTGGTGATGATGATTGTTGATTTTTTGTAAATTTGATCATTATGCGTGTCGTAATTTTCAGAAAAATTTATAAAACTCAAAAGAGGTTCGAGGAAAATCTTATTTTGTTTATTTTTAAGTCTGATAAGCAATACAGTTGATGCATTTATTAAGGCAGAAGCTTAGCTAACATAGCATGCATTATGGTAAAGTTACATAACTTTTATTGATAAGATTTTTTGTGGTATTGTCTTACTTCTCTTGCTCTCTAAATAGCAACTATTTGTTATTTACACTTCCCACTATTCCTGCTAACACATTAATTTCAAAGTGGACTTCCTTGAACAATGCGCACGCTCATTTCAAACAATGGTTTCGCGTTCGATTGGTGCTGGGTGAGCGACGCCTTGCCTACACTATTTCCATCATCTGAGAAGACCTTGGTACCTATAACTTCCAAATTAACTGTAGAAACGTAATAAGATTTACTTAAGCTTGTTGATCTATATACATAACAGAAATCAGAGCAAACTAGTGTCATTCACAGCAAAAAAAAATAAAAAATAAAAATAAAAAATAAAAAAAATAAAAAAATGATAATTTTCTTTTTAAATATCGACGCCGATAATCAGATTTTAGTATCGAAATATCGATATATCGTCCTAAAAATACCACTCATAAATATCGATACTTTCAAAAATCATATCGATATATCGATATATTATCAACAGTTCTAATATCTGGAGACGATCAACAGAAATTCTAAATACCTGTAAACATGCGGAGGTGAAAACTCCATTCCGGATCATCCAGAATTCTAACCACGCTGCCACGGAGGAGTTCTTGCTGTGTATGGCTATCCATGGAAAATCACTCATTTAGAAACCACACTGTGATCTCCTCTCGACTATAGCAGGACTGTACTCAAAGATAATAATCACCGGTCCTGCGATTTATGGAACGCTCTCATGAATTAATTCAATTGCAACGTTGGATCCCCTGAAACTGATAGTATTAGAACGGTGAATGTCTTGGTCTTTTTCGGTTTAATGAATTTAAGTCAAATTTTGTCGATTATTTTATGAGTAATTTCTTTCAGAAGGAGTTTTGGCGTCAAATGTAAAATAGTTAAGAGCTAATTATTCTGGGACACATCGGTTTAATAAACTTCATAAAACTATGAAACAGTTTGTAGATAATAAAGATGTATTCAAAATAAAACTGAGGGATTATCGTATTGGAAACTGCTACTCCTTTCAAGAATTTGTACGGAAGAATTGTATCTAATATGCAGTAAAAAAATAAGTTGTAAAAAATAATTTTTATTTTACTTTTTTGTGTTTGTAGCATATATTAATATTTTTACTATGATTATTATTCATCTTGTATGTATGTGTGTATATTAACCATGACATGTTTCACATCCCAGAGGTCCTTCCTTAACAGGGATCTATTAAATAAGAGTAGTAAATAAATAAATTAATAAATATTTAGTATTATAGAAATTAAACTGTTGTCGGCTCTATTGCTTATCACTTAAATAGTAAATATGATTGAAAATTATACTTCGGATGGCTCTTTTTTTTTCAGCTAAAAGCTAAGTAGCAAAATACAAAGTAATCTTAAATCGCGACCCTTTTTAGAACATTTTTTACCTATCGGTAGAAGCAGTGTGTTCGAATCATGCTCAAATTTGGTCAAAAGAGACAAGACTCGGCTAAATAGTTACTTTAACGAGATTAAAATACGGGGCACCATTCCAGTATCAGTGTACCAATGAGTAGCAA